>LOEQ01000319.1:41427-61653 GCA_001685075.1 Bramus lutescens | reverse complement strand
TTTTGCTATGCTACCATGCTTATAAATTTTAGATCTGAAAAGAATCTATTTGCTATTTTTCCACAGTGGAATTCCAGCCTTTGGTGGCTGGAATGTAACTTAGCACAGACCTTTCAGTGTCTGGGTGTTCATCTCATTTGCGTGTGTAGACGTTGTAATTAGACCCTGAGAACTCCCTTTTATGACTCTGAAGCTGAGCTGTCTGAATCCATAATAATTTAACTATGTTTTCCTACTATAATAATTAAAAGGGTGAGGGGCAGGTACGACAAAGCAAGCCATTCCTAATTGTTTCAGACATTGGTGAAAGCTCCCTTTGCTTGGTCTGCATGGAATGTAGCCTTGGAGGGAAACCTGCCTTCTTGTTCTCTCTCTGCTCACATAGGAGGACATTTTTAACAACTCCAACCCTGCTCCTTTTGGAAGGTCAGAAAGGATTGCAGTGTGCTTGTTTAAAAGCACACTGGATTCTAGATTCTGCCATGGCAAAGAAACCATGTGCAGTTTTAAGCAAGAGAAACTGTTGCAGTGTGCTTGGTAAAAGCTGGCTGGATTCTAGCTGCTATTATTGCATAGAAACCACCTGCAGATTGAATCTGAGTTGGAAGAGGTGAGTCTTGTCTCAAAATGGAGGACCACAATCCAAAGGAACCAGAGCAGTTGTGGAAGCCGTTTATTGGTGGCCTGAGCTTTGAGACTACAGATGATAGCTTAAAGGAACATTCTGAGACATAAGGAGCTTTTACAGACTGTGATGTGAAACCCTTAACAAAACCTTCCAGGGCTTCGGTTTTGTGACTTGCCCTTGTGTTGAAGAGGTAGCTGCAGTAATGTATGCTGGACCACACAAGGTTGATTGGCATGTGGTGGGACCAAAGAGCTGTTTTTAGGGAGGGGTCTGTAAAGCCTGGAGCCCATTTAACAGTGAAGAAAATCTTGTTGGTATTAAAGAAGATATAGAAGAATATAATCTGAGCAGTTCCTTTGAAAAGTATGGCACCTTGAAACCATCCGTGTTCTGGAAGGCAGGCAGAGTGGGAAGAAAGAGGGGATTTGCTTTTGTAACTTTTAATGATCATGACATAGTTGATGATATTGTTGTTCAGAAAGCCAACTGCCAATAGACATGATTGTGAAGTGAAGAGAGCCATTTCTAAACAAGAGATGCAGTCTGCTGCATCGCTGCGAGACCTATCAATGGGCATAATTGTGATGTGAGAAAGGCCACTGTGCCATTAGACACAAGAGATGCAGCATGTCTGCTGGGTCACAGAGAGGTCGGGGAGGTGGATGGCTTGTATAGGAAACTTTGGAGGTGGTTTTGGTCATGGTGGAAACTTTGGTGGAAGAGGAGGCTATGGTGGCATAGGTGGTGGCAGCAGATAGGTAGTTATGGAGGTGGTGATGGTGGATATAATGGGTTTGGAGGTTACGGTGGCAGCTGTGGTAGTGGTCATGAATACAGTAGTAAAGGAGGCTGTGGTGGTGGTGGACCAGGAACTGAAAACCAAGGTGGTAGATAATGTGGTGGAGGGAACTATGGCGGTGTTGGGAACTGCAGTGATTTTGGAGACTGTAGTGGACAACGGCAATCAAGTTATGGGTCCGTGGATGAGGGCAGTGTTGGAGGATGCTCAGATGGTCTGTATGGTGCTGTCTGTATGGAGGATGCTCAGATGGTCTGTATGGTGGTGTCTGTGGGTCTGCTGGGGAGAGTGGTGGATCTGATAGCAGAAGGTTTAACAAAATTGCTACAAGAGAAAGCCAGGCATTGTCTGGAAAGCTGCAGGTTACTTTGGGACAGTTGCCCCAAATACATTAGAGGAACTGTAAAGATAAAATCAGCTGCAGAAGGAACAATGGTCCACAGTCATAAACGTCACTGCAGCTTAAGCAGGAGACCCTTCTTGTTCAGGGCTGTCCATAGCACAGTTTGCAAAACACGCAGCTGTTTATCAATGCAGTGTGGTGTTAATTAGATGTATATTCTGGAGGTCTGTAATCTATTGAAGCTTTTGCTTTTCATTACACTAGGTATATTGCCCTGTAATATACCTGTAGAAGTCATACCAGGCATAAAGAAAAAAATTAAGGAATTTCTAACTTATGAAAGGAAAGGAAGAAAACATGCAGGTTTAAGCAAGAGAAGCTGCTGCAGTGTGCTTGGTAAAAGCTGGGTGGGCTCGAGCTGCTACTCTTGTGTAGAAACCATGTGCCGGTTTAAGCAAAGGTTTCTTCCCCGGCAGCCTTCTCCTGAGAAAGCTGTGCTGAGCATTTGACACAATACTTTCCCTTTATCTCTCCTCCTGACTCTCAGAGACACTCCCAGGCTTGTCCTTCACAGTGCTCTCCACACTCAGATACTTTCCTCACTTGCTTCGGAAGAGTGGATGCTGTCTGCCTGTTTGAGTGAGATGATGGGAAAATAATGCTTCAAGCAGTGTGAGGCCTGGCTTGATTCTGGGCCCTGTAGGGAGTCCTGGGGCTTGAGCAGAGGAGTGATGCAACCCTACCTGGGTTCCTGACCTCTCTGTGGAACACGTGCAGCTAAGTGAGTAGGGGTGAAAGACACCAGTTCGAAGGCCATTGAAGTCATCTAAGTGAAGGTGGCTTAGACCAAGATGGTAGTACTGCATCCCAGCTTTGGAGCATGAGAGGGAAAGGACTCGGGAAGACTCTGGAAGCCTGGAAGGGTCATTTACACCAAGAGAAGGCCAATGGACAGGAGTTAGGAGTTTGATTTGGATATATCAAATGTGGGACAAATGTCAGTTGTTTGTCCAGAGTCATCGCTTTTAGGAGATGCTTAACAGCCCTGACATGAAGTCGCAAAAAGGAACATTAAATGCACGTGGGTCAGAGCGATTATCCTGGGCTCCTTAACTTGTGAAGGTGGGGTGCAGCGGGGAGACACAGGCAGCACATAAGAGTGTCCAAGGAGAATAATCTCCCAGAGCCAGACTAGGAAATTTAAAGGAGCAAGGTTGAACTCTGTTGGGTAAGATTCAGAAACTAACCATTGGCTAAGCTGCCGGGAGGCCATTGCATTCCTTAGCAAGGACATTTTTGGTTGGAGGAGTGCAGGATGTTAGTCTGAACTGGGTTTCTTTGTGAGGAAAAAAGGGTAGAAATTAGACACTGGAACTGTCTGGAGCTAGAGTTCGTAGTCTGACTCTAAGAGTTACGTGTTCAAATTAACTGGTGAGAGGGTGTCTCGGCATGAAAGGCTTTAGTCACCAACTGCAAGTAATTAAACCAGACCCATCTCACATAGACTGCTAAAAACCTGTTAGATAGGGTTTTTCCCCCCCTCAAAATTCTTGATTCTAAACTCTGCTGCTGCCTGGTTTTTTTGTTTGTTTGTTTGTTGTTTTTTAATAGACTCTCACTGAGCAGGCCAGGCTTCCCCTCATCATTGTCCTGCCTCAGGCTCCAGCGCTGGGGTCTCAGGCCTGTGTGACTTTACCCAGTTACCCCCAGTTCCTCATGCAACATTCTTTAGGAAAGAGCCCTTTGCAACTGGGCCCTGAGGCAAGGCTCTAACTTCGCAGAAATCCTTGAGAAACTTTGTCTATGGATTTTAGAGACCGGAGTTGCAGGTTCTCACCATCTGAAGCAAATGTGTGGAAACCACAGTCAGTCACAGTGGCAGGCAATATAGTCCTCCTGCCATGAGCTGGTTAACTGGTCTCTCTTGTGCTTTGTCTTTGGTTGGTTCTGAACCCAACTCCCCCAGGGCTGCTTTTCTGCCTGCCCACAATTGCAAGGCACGCCTTTTGTTTGCTTCTAGTCTCAAAGAAAGGCTTATTTTGAGGTTTGGACCACAAATAATAATCCATTGTTCCCTATAATAATAATCCACCCTCTTTGAGTAGAAAAAAAATTTGCCTGATGCAGTGTGGCTATCAGTTTATTTAAAAGAATAGCCAAAGTGCCCATTATGTTGTGAGAATAAACATTTGCAAGATGGTTGGGAGGAATGAGGGCAGTGCTCTTATTCCCTTTGGCTAGAGCCTCATTAAGCCTTGGGGAGAAAATGGTTGTCAGTCCCGGTGACAATGCTCTTCTGTTACAGTCTAAGTAATTGAACACAACAGGTGTTTATTCACTATTTCTTCTAAGAATACCTTATTTTGCGGATGGGTATTTTTAAGTTAACAGTCTCAGGGCAGATGCATTTAGCCTGTGAAAGTGCCTCTGTTTTGAGTGAAGACTGTCTTACCAAGGCTGTGCCTCTATCTGGTTCCACAGTGGCCTCTGATTACAGATATTACACGGGGGGGGNNNNGGTGCATTTTAAAATTGCAAATGGCAGACACATTTTAATTATCATTCCCTGGACTTAGGCTAACTGATCAGACCTGGAGGGTGACATGCAAACCCAAACCAGTGTGGTCTGGTCAGCTCTTCCTAGAGTACCAGTGTCCCAGCACGGAATTTTTAGGGGAGATAAGATTTCACTCATAAAACCAAATATATATTTTTCTGCCTTGAGTCTTTTATGGGAAAAGTATCAGTTAAGTACTAACAAGTATGTCTTAGACTAGTTTAATGCTTTAAATATGAATGGGGTAAAACTTAATGTGATAATAATTGCTGTATATCAGATGAATATAAAAATAAGAATAAGACCTTCATGTTATTAAAAATATCCCCCAACCCCGAAACCTCAAGAAGGCTTTTATAAGTTTGTTGCTCGTCGGTTTTGGTTTTTCAAGACAGGGTTACTCTGTAACTTGTACCGTTACAGGCTGACCCAGGCTGACCTTGAACTTACAGAAATCTGCTTGCCTCTGCCTCCCAAGTGCTAGGATTAAAGGCGTGCTACCACACCTGGCTACCGAAGGATGCTTTCCATGGGTGAATGGTACACTGTGGAACAGCCAGTGTTTCTCGTTGCATTAGTTACTTTTCCGTTGCTGTGTTGAGATATCCCAATGAAAGCAACTTACAGGAGACAGGGCTTACAGTGGCTCACAGTTCTCGGGTCCAGCCTGCCTTGGGGAAGATGTTCCAGCAGCAGCTGGAGGCGGTCATTGCGTCCGCATCCCCGAATCAGAGAAGTAGCAAATGCTAGTGTTTAGTTTGCTTTTCCTTCTTATTCAGTGCACGGTCTCGGCCCATGTAGTGGTATCATCCGCAGTACTTCAGGATTCTACCTCACCTGAGGCTTGTCTCCCAGGTCCTATCAAGCTGACAGTAATATCCATCACATTTACGACAACCTGGGGCTTAGAAAGACATCAAGGAAGTCTGGGAGGATATTGCTGAGAAAAGTCACTCTGAAAAAGCTCCCTCTGTGACTCCAACTATACTGTATTCTGACGAAGACAGAAATTTGGAGACAGTGAAAAGCCAGTGGTCGCCGGGAGCTGGAGGCCATGCTTCAGCAGTGGAACTTGGGACAGTGAAATATTACATATGATATCTTCATGAGGGATGTACACTGTTAGACTCACTGTTAAAATCCATAGGACTTAGAGAGTCTAAACCAGAGTGAGCCCTAATGTAAACTAGGGACCATAGTTAACAGTAATGTAGCAACGTCTGTTTATAATTGAGACAGATGTACCACACTAATGCCAGATGTTAGCAATAGAGGAGACTGGAGGAGGGGATGGGATTTGTGGGAACTCTACACTTTGCATTCAGGATACTGTAAACATGAAGCTGCTTTTACTTTTAGTTTTTGTCTGTTAATTATTTTTCAAGATTTGTTTATTTCATTTTATATGTATGAGTGTTTTGTCTGCATGTATGTATGTGCACCACGTCCAGGAGATTGGATCCCCTGGAACTGGAGTAATAGATGGTTGTGAGCTACCATGTAGGTGGTGAGAATCAGGCCCAAGTCCTCTTCAAGAGCAACAAGTCCTCTGAACTGATGAGCTATCTTTCCAGCCCGAAAAGGAACCCCTCCCTGTCCCCGGCATGGTACATCTCCCTAGCTGACCTGGAACTCACTGTGTAAACCAGGCTGTACTCAAACTCATTTAGATCTGACTCCTTTGCCTCTGGAGTGCTGGGATTAAAGGCATTTGGTTCATCAGTTAATTAAAAGGCAAAAAAAAAAATGACTATAGCCAAACTATTGAAAAATATTTAATTAATAAAAACTCAAAATGAACCAAGGCTGTTGATCATTACCTGTAATCCCAATACCAAAGAGGCCAGAGTAGGAGGATTCTGAGTTCAAGGTCAGCCTGCACCACACAGTGAGGCTGTATCTCCAAATAAAAAAAATGCCTCCCAAACAGTTGTTAAAAAAACAGAAACAAACAAACAAACAAAAAACAGACAATGAGCAGCTTCTCTGAAATCCAGTAACCTCTCTTTCTTTGGCAAATATGTACAGTGGTATCTCTGCCAAATCCTGCTCTTAAATTTTGTTCCTTCCTCTTCAGTGACAGCCAGAATATCAGCCCTGGAGGTGCACACTCCCAAAGAAATCTTTGTGGTGAACGGGACCCAAGGCAAGCTGACGTGCACGTTCGATTCTCCCAACACAACTGGGTGGCTGACCACGGTCTCCTGGAGCTTCCAGCCAGATGGCACGGACAGTGCAGTGTCGGTGAGCACCCCTCCCTCCCCTTCTGCCTCTCCCCCCACGACTGCTCCATTGCTGTCATGTGATCAGTTATCCACTCCTACCATCGGGTTCTGAAACGAGACACCTCAAGATTCTTTCGTCTCTTGCTTCAAGATGCTCCAGGGAAAAGTTTGCTCAGCATCTCTTAAATGCAGCTTATTTCCTCGTCTTTTTATTTCTCTTGCCGCCACCACCCCACCCTGTCCCTTCTGACCATCAGATCCCATTTGGAATTGCTCACTTCCACACGGCAGACTCTGCTGGACCATGTGACTCTAGTTACATTTTACCCCACACCTTTTCCACTTATACTTGTCCCGTTTTTCATTTCTATTTGTTTTACAATATCTGTATCTGTCTGTCTGTTCTATCTATATCCCACACACAGAAGTATATATATAGTCCTTTCTGATGTAATGATGATTTTTTTTTTAAATTTGACCTGTAGTGTGATTCTGCAGCATTTACCGGGACTTTACCATGCCATGTATGCCAGGTCTTCCATAAAAGTATCCAGCTCTTGGAGCTGGAGAGATGGCTCACTAGTTAAGAGCACTTGCTGCTCTTCCCAAGGACCCAAGTGGTGGCTCACGACTGCAACTCCAGTTTCAGGGGATCTGATTCCCTCTTCTGACCTCTGAGAACACTGCCTACACATGATACACAGACATGAATGCAGGCCAAACGCTTTTGTACATAAAATGGAACGAGGAAAGCGTCTTTGCAGTGTGAATTGAGCCTGGCACGTGGTTGCCAGGGTGATGAGGGCCACACAAGAAGGAAAGCACTAAGAGGCTGGATAGACAGTGCACGGGGTGTTGTCTTCTTTCCTATCCTTGTTGCTGTGAAAGATACTCTGACGGGAGCAACTTAAAGGAGAAAGGGTTTTAAATTGGCTCACAGTTCAGTTCATGGGCACAGTCTATTATAGAAGAAAGAAGTCAAGACAGCTTCAAGCCAGTGGTCACATCCCAGTGACCGGAGGGAAGCAGAGACCCACAAGTGCATGCACAACCCACTTCCTCCTTTCTCTACTGTCCAGGTCCCAGCCCAGGGAATGATGCAGACGACAGTGGGAAGATCTTCCTATCTTGACCTAAGTCAAGATAATCTCCACAGGCATGCGCAGAAACCCATCTTCCCCGTGTTTCTAGATTTCATCAACAATTTAGATTAATCATCACAGAAACCAGTGACTGGCTAGAAACTAGTTGTACAGTAGGTGCTTGCTAGACATGGACCATGTTCCGATTCATGTCTATAAAATGGAGCTAATACAACCTCCCACAGAGGGGATTGAGAAGAGGGAAGTTCTCAGTATGGTGTCTAGTTCTTGAGGTGCTAACATATGGAATTATGTACTGTTGTCCTGTTGGTCCATCGTGTGTCCTTTGAATACTGGCACCTGCCTTAGCATTGTTCTCGGCAGGGAAAACAAGTGCCATCCGTCACTCAGTATCTAATCCAGAGTCAGGCGTGGTGAGAGTCAGGCGTGGTGACGCACACCTTTAACCCCAGCACTTGGGAGGCAGAAGCGGTGGTGGTGGGGATCTCTGCAAGTCTACAGAGGAAATTCCAGAATAGCCAGAGTTCCAGAGTGAGACCCTGTCTCAAAACAAACAACAAAAAACCACAAGCAGAATGGTACCTCTCCTCTGGTTACTGAGTGCTGTAGTTTGAATGTGTACCCCAAAAGCTGATGTTGGAAGCTTAGCCCCTTAAGCTCATTTGGAGATCATTAAGGTGAGACTAGGTGGTGATGCGAGTAGGGTTCCCACGATGCATTAGTGACTCCAGGAGCAGAGAGACTCACCCTAGAACTCTTATTCCGTCTTCCCATATGATACCCTCTGCCATGTTCTGGCGCAACAAGATTCTGCTCTCTGGCTGCCAAGACAGTGTCAGCGCTATGGAGTTCCAACTCAACCTACTGCTTTTAGGTTACTAAGTCTAGGTGCTGGCTCATTGTATGCCTATGCCATTAATCCTCCTACTTCTGTGAGGGGAGTTGTGGGGAAGGAAGGAAGGAAGAATGGACCCTAACCCTCTCCATCACTCCTCAAGGAACCCAGCAATGTCCTGTTGGGTGTGGCTAGATGGGAGTCCCTCACTGACTCCCCTGGTTTTGAAAACCTGGAGCATGTACTAAATGACCGTAGTCACTGAAATCAAAGCAGCTTTTTTTGACCCAAGTAGCTTTATGTCAGAATTTGATATCAAAGCTGTGTACTCCTGCTGGTCGGTGATGGCGCACGCCTTTAGTTCTAGCCCTGGGGAGATAGAGGCAGGCAGATTTCTGAGTTTGAGGCCAGCCTGGTCTACAGAGTGAGTTACAAAACAGCCAGGTCTACAGAAGAAAAAAAAAATCAAAAAAACCTGTCTCGAAAAAACCAGAACAAACAGACAAAAAGCTGTGTACTCCCTGAGGAGAAGCACTGTGTCTAGGTTGAAGCAAATTCTTGGGCGAGCCTGTATCCCTCAGGATTTAGTAATAGGGAACTAAACATAATATCTGGAAGGACAGAACGTGTTCATTTATTTAACTTCCTTAGGTCTAGGTGGGCATGATTTTAAGTAAGACAAAACATGTAGGTTGCCTGCCCTAAGGTTTCTACCTTACAGTGGCTGTGAGGGCGACAGGGGGAATCCTAACAAAAGTCTAGGGAGTTGGTACAAAGATTCTGCTTCTATACATAGAGCATCAGTGAAGAACATTGCCAGTACTCCCATTAAAATTAATCACACGTTTATTTAAGAGAGCCTAAAAGAACTCCTTAAAATTAAGATTATTTTGTTTAGTTTTAGGATGTCGGGATTATTCAGTCTGTAGAAAATAAAGCAGCTATCAGGAAGATAACTTGAGGTTAAAAACTTTCTTTTTTCTTTCCTTTTCATTTTTTTTCTTTCTTCTTTTCTTTCTCTCTTTTTTTAGACAGGTTCTCTATTATGTAGCCCTGGTTGTGCTGGAACTCACTCTGTAGTCCAGGCTGACCTTGAACTCACAGCGATCTGCCTGCCTCTGCCTCCTGATTGAGTGCTGGGAAAAAAAGGCATGTACCTCAGCTAGCAAAAACTTCCTTTTAGGGAGCAGTTCTGTTTATTCTCACAGTATTCCTGCATTGTGGTTTGTGAAGGTTTAGATGACTTGAGGCTTACAGCTAACATGCTGCTTTTCTGACTCGCAGGTTGTTTTCTTGTTCTTTTAGATTTTTACAGAAGCATACCCAGCGTGCCATGGCTTCCCTAGTGCCTGAAGTCGGGGTCTACCTGACTAGCATTGAACTGACTTTTCTTTCCTTCTCTATTCTTTTAGAGTAGTCTCATTCTTTGAAGTGCTCCTGTGGGACTCTGTCAGGATTGCTCTGCCTTCATCTATCCCACTTCCCTTGTGATAGTTTCTTAGAAATAACAACCTTTGCTGCTTCTCCTTGAGTCTACGTGCAGCTCTGCTTCCTTTCCCCAGACTGGCACATAATACCCGTTCATTCTACTCTTTTGTGATGCTGGTCATCACTGCTGATTTGGAACGCAAGTTAGCAAGTTAGGGCGTGTTTGGAGATGATTCGGAAAGGGAAGACTAGATTATTTAAAACGCTTGCTAGGTTGACAGTTTATTGCTTATTTCCTTGCTGGGGACAGAGGGAGAAAGGAAGACAGGCAGGCAGGCAAAATGTCACCAAGCAGGAGAGGTGTTGAATAACAGAAATCACCTAGACTTTGAATCAAAGCTGGATTTGAGTTCCACCTCCAAGACCTGTGACCTTCAGCAGGTCACTGCAGTTTTCTGAGCTTCCCATTGTGAAACTCAAGTGGGGGAAAGAGGAAATCAGATAAGGACTAAAGAGATAATGGAAGCCTGGGGTGGATTTGTGAAACAGACTCTTAGAAGAAGGAAGAATTACTATAAGGTTTATGAACAATGGATTTCTAAGGTCGTTTTTTATGCTATGATAAAGTGGCAATGACTAACTGGGTAATTTATAAGAAACACAGATTTATTTCTTACAGATTCAGAGTCTGGAAAGCTGAAGACCAGTGACCCTGGCATTTGGCAAGGACTTCTTATTTTGCCATACTGTGGTGGAAGCCAGAAAGATGAGGGAATGAAGTCCCTTTGCCAAACCCTCGCATGATTTGCTCTCCCTCTGTGGGAGTGCTTTTAGAAGGGTCCCCTAATGGTACAGCGTGGCTGGTCCAGACGACAGGAATTCTGCCTCCGGGAGTGGCTGGTTCATGGGCTCTTGTTTTCTCATTGCAGTTTTTCCACTACTCACAAGGACAAGTGTACATTGGGGATTATCCACCGTTTAAAGACCGAGTCACCTGGGCTGGGGACCTTGACAAGAAAGATGCATCCATCAATATAGAAAATATTCAGTCTGTTCACAACGGCACCTACATCTGTGATGTCAAAAACCCTCCTGATATCGTTGTCCGGCCTGGGCACATTAGGCTCCACGTAGTGGAAATAGGTACTTCCCACAGTGGTTGGCGTGGTGGGACGTGGTCTCTTTTGTCACGTGTAGCTAGAGAGTACAATCTGTGTTTCAAGATACATTTGGAAGTAAATGTTTTTGGAATTTATTTATTTTTTTAGAGAATCTTTTTAAATGATTTTTATTTATTTATTTTATATGCATTGGTGTTTTGCATGCCTGAATGTCTGTATGAGGGTGTCGGATCCCTTGGAACCGGAACTACAGACAGTTTGTGTAAGTGCTGGGAATTGAACCCAGGTCCTCTGGAAGAACAGCCGCTGATCCATCTCTCCAGCCCCTGGAATTTATTTTTATGGTGTTGGATATCAAACCTTAGGCCTTATAAATGTTGGACAAGTACTCTGCTGCTGAGCCACATCCCCAAGCCCTGAAGGGATGGTTTTTGCCTTCCAGCTGTGCCGTCCATCTCTGGACTCTGTCTGTGGCTTAGCCCAGCAGAGCTGATGGTTGGGGAGCTGCTGCCCAATCAACACACAGGTGGCTTCCCTTCCCACACCTCTCTCTGGAGCCCGTGGTCTGATTTCGGGCATGTTAGTTGTTTAGTGTTAAGAGCAAGAAGGACCAAATTCACTGTGGCTGGATGAAGTGGGCTGTAGGAAAAGGAGATTGAGACCATTTGATATTGTCAAGGGTGATATTTTAGTGTCTCCTAGAGCAACACAGAAATTTCTTCCCTTGTTTGAGGATACGCAGGGTATGCAGGTTCCAGTGTCTCTTCTTGAGACAGCCTTCTGCTGGCCATGGACTGGTGTAAATCCGTATCTCCAGATTTGCTTTGACTGTAGAAGGTGGGAAGGAGGGATTGTGGGTGTAGAAATGCTTGGCTGTCTAGGTCATTTCCACCTGATAGGCCGTATGGGTATGCCATCTGTGGGTCCTCTCAGCTGCTGCTCTGTGTAGTTTGGCTAATAGAGGAGGATAGTAAGAAGGTAACTGATAAAGAAGACTCCTGCTTATTAACAAAACTCCATTTTTTCTCTCTGCGCCCCTCCCCCACCCACCCCTCTTCTCTCCTCTAGACAATTTGTTGGTGTTCCTGGTGTGGGTGGTGGTGGGCACCGTCACTGCCGTGGTCCTTGGCCTCACCCTGCTCATCAGCCTGGTTCTGGTGGTCCTCTACCGAAGGAAGCATGCGAAAAGGAATTATGCGGGGTAAGAGCTGTGATCTGTTAGTGACAGGTTGACGAGAAGAAACCGGGCTGTATAAAAACGTACTTCTCTGTGGGAAAAGCACTGTGAGGGACTCTCTGCGGTTTGCTCTTCCATGGGGCCCAAGCAGTCCCAGATGTTGTGGTGTGAGGAAGCAGGTGGCAGTGGCTTGCTGCTAGCTGCAGAAGAAGATGCCCATCTCTCATCTGTCTTTCCTTCTGAAACCTGGGGAGGTGAATTGCTCTGCAACAGTCAGGCACTGAGTTTCAGTAACTTCCTGCAATTAGAATTCTTAAGCCACAGACACCATTTACCCAACCTTAAGGGTTTAATTTTCCTAGGCATGGTGGCACATGTCTGTAATTCTAGTACTTGGGAAATAGTTCAAGATCATACTTGGCTACACAGTGGGTTTGAAGCCAGCCCTGGGCTACATAAGACCTTGTCTCAGAATAGCCCCGGGACCTGGCAAGATTGTTGAACAGGTAAAGATTGTTGCCCCCAAGATGAATGGCCAAAATTTGATCCCTGAAGTCCATATGGCAGGAGGGACCTAACTCTCATGAAGTGTCCTTTGACCTCCATTTGCATGACATGGTATACATGTGTGCCCACCCCCCACTTTGGACTCCCTCCACACAAGTAAATATAAAAGAAAAAATTGAAATGAGAAAAAAAGTTTAATCATAATGTGTTGCTATTGATCCTACAAGGGCCTTCCTTTTGCTCTATGGAGATGCTCTGCCAGTACCTGACCCTCCCGGTCCTGTGTGATGCAGAGCTTCTCTTCCGCTGTCGTTCCCACCCCACTACAACCCAAGCAGCTTCATCGCTTTGCTGTTTCTTGGTTGTGTGCACCTAGTGTGGGAGAGTAAGAGCTAATGTGAAAATGTAACAGGAAGAAAGAAGAGGTGGTTCTGTTTTGATGTCACACAAGGGACACCGAGTGTAGGGCTGGGTCTAACTGCAAGACGTTCTCTTTTCCCCACTCCAGCTGGAAAGCTAACCCATATAAGCTATAGCACTCACGCGGTCAGACTGGGGATGAAGGCTGCATTTGAGTTGCTCTAGCCCGAGCAGCATCGCACACGCACAAGCTAACTTGCGCCATCCTAGAGGAACTGTGATTAGAGAGGTCTGCATGCCTGGATAGTGGGAGCCTCTCTCTGTGGGCTCTGCTGACCTCCAGTTGTTAGGAGTGCTGTGTTTAAACAAGCCTGGCTGTTCTGATTCAGGTATTACTTGCTTGGAATGCGTCTGTTCTGCTGACTCTTGCTCCCTTGCATGAGGTGTGTTTTGTGATTAAATACAGCAGGATTGAAGGGTCTCAATATGAGACTAATCTAAGGTAGTAACACTTCAAGACCATAGTTTTTGCTTGGGGTTAATAAAGTGGATGGGAAGATGTTTCTTCGGTCCTGCATGGCACCATGGTTGCTGCTGTTCTTAATTTGGTCATCTCCTCCCTACCACCACCATTTTCTGCTTTTCTTCCTTGGTACGCTGGGACCAGGTCCTACTTATCTTCCCTTCTTAAATAAAACAGTTGACATAGAAGACGTATTGGCACAGTAACAAGACTGCATCTCCTCTTCTGCTCCCCTAGACACATGTAACTGATCACATTGCCCATATGTGTAACGTGTACATGTTCATTCAGCCTGTTCCCCTTGTGGACTCTAACCGGCAGCTCGGTGCTAACCCAACAGCTATTATGGTTTGTTCACAGGTGTGTGGTCTGACCGTACTGAAAACATAAAATATCCAGATGAAGTTAGGTTCATCTCAGCATGTATGCCCTTCATGTAAAATATGTGTGTGTGTGATTTCCATACATGAATTTATTGTCGATGACTTAACACCTTCTTTGTGTTAGAATAATTGAACAGTTTGGCTCAGGGCATGTAGCCTCCCATCCCAGAGAGGGCAGTTTGCAAAGTGCCCAGGATGCTTTGGTCTTAGTAATGATACTTTAAATGTGATCTCTAGACTCTTTACTTCTTAGGTTATTATGTCAGCGCTAATGACCTAGTCCTAATGACCTGCTTCCTGTTCAGTGTCCCTGACTTATTCCTGAGGTAGCATTTTGTAAAGATGCCCCGATGCTTCTCACAGAGTTCAGCCCATGTGGCATCCCAGAGTTTCTCATGGGTCGTGACTTACTGGCTGTTTGTGTTTGGAGGCTTTTGTGTTTTTTGGTTTTGTTTGATTGTGATGTTGATAGGGAAACAAAATGTGGGGAACTAAAGAATGGAAGGAGAGGGGAGCCACAGTGCTGGATCTGGATGTCACCCTGGGATCTTTGAGATTCATTCAGATAAGGCTTTGCTTTGATGATGAGTAAAGCACTCGGCCATTAAGCAAGTAGAACTTGCCCCTTTAAACATTTATCCTGAACCAGGGTGGATGGCAGGAGGAAAGACAGCACAGCGCCCAGACAGGAAACCGTGTCGCTACTTGCCGCCCTCGGCCACAGCTGGCTGCCTTAGAAGAATGCCAGAGTTGGAGGAGTGAGGATAGTTTGAAGCTGTTGATGGTCTGGAGCCCCACTGTTTTGTTTCCTGTTGTTTCTGTTGTGCGTCTGTTGCTTCATTGTGGCATCCCTTGCATCTCTGTACTTTTGTTTCCATTTATTGTGAATTTTTGTTTTCACATTTGTTCTTCAAATCGTCACCTCATCAGCTGCAGTACATCAGAGCGTTTGTCACCAGTTAAGCAGGCTCCACGGAAGTACCCCTCCGACACAGAGGGCCTAGTAAAGAGTCCGCCTTCCGCCGGATCTCACCAGGTAACAGCTGATGGCACTCTGCACTAAGGTTTGAAACGCTCTAACTTCTTGGGTATGAAGGAGAATACTGTGATATCCCCACTGTAACAGACATGCAGAGAAAGGGAGGAAGATGAAGAATGAAAGGGCTGGTCTGAGANNGGGGGGGAGAAATATGTATAGCAAAGAACTGATCTTAGGGAAGTTTCTCACCAAACCACCACTAATGTTTATGAAAAGGTGTCTCCTTTGGCCTGAGTGCAAGTAGCAAGTGGCTTTGTCAGCTATTGTAGTCTTCAGTTGCCCAAGAAAATAAAATCTGGTAAGCTGTATTCTAAAGTACTCTGTAAGAATTTAACAGGGAAGAACTGGGGCGATGCTTCATCCAGTAGAATTCTTGGAAGAGGACCTGGGTTCAGTCTGCAGAACCCATATAAAGGAAGAGGGGCTGCTGGATGTGGTGGCAAGCGCTTGAAGTCACAGTGCTGGAAAGGTAGGGACAGTGGACCCCTTAGGCTCACTGACCAGCTAGCCTAGCCTAATTGGCAAGTCCAAGGTCCCATTGAAAGACTGTGTCTCGCTGGGCATGGTGGCCCATGTCTTTAATCCCAGCTCCAGGGAAGCAGAAGCAGGTGGGTCTCTGTGAGTGCAAGGCCAGCCTGGTCTACATAGTGAGTTCCAGAACAGCCAGGCTACGTAGAAAGACCCTGTCTCAAAAACGAGAGAAGGGGAGACTCTGTATCTAGAGAAAGAAGGAGAGAGAGACCCAGTATCCAAAGACAAGTGGATGGCGCCTGAGAAACCACATACATTCAAGGTAGTTTTTAGCACATGCACACATTTTCATGCAGGCACATGTACATACACAGAAATTAGCAGGGAAAGTTGGTTTTCCCAGTGTTGATAATAAAGCGAGAAATTAATTTCATGACCAGCCACAGTGGTCTGGATTTATGATGCAGAGTACCAGAAAATTTGTTTTCAGGGAAAAGTTGATACTCTTGGTAATGATAATAAAACAGAAAATTGATTTTCTTTAGGGAAAAAAATTGAGGGGCTGGAGAGATGGCTCCAACAGTTGGGAGCCCTTGACTGCTCTTGCAGAGGACCTTGGTTCAGTTCCCAGAACCCACGTGGTGACGCACAGTTATTTCTAACTATAGTTGCAGGCAATCTAGTACCCTCTCCTGACCCCCACAGGCTCCAAGCACAGATGTAATGCAGCTACAGATATTCAGGCAAAATATTCAAACACATAGAAACACTATTATCTGGATAACTTTTAGGCCAGATGAATAAGGAAGAGTGTTTGGTTCTTACTTACTGTAGGAAGCTCTGAAGAGAAAGTCTTTCATTTGGAATTTAGCACAGGACCCAACATCCTGCTGCATATTGTGTTTTTACTGCACCGTTTTGAACTGTAACCATGTTATTGTCAAAGCTTCAGAGTTTTGTGGGGTCTGTGTGGAACAGGAACCATTAAGGAGGTGATTGCTAACGGGACTGATTTTCACAAATAGTAAAAAGGATATTTGTGTTCCATAGATAATATTCAAGGTCTTATTCCGTGGGTTTACGTGTGGTGAGGGAACTTACACCAGACAGGAAACTGAAGCGTTGTGCTGACTTTCTAAGACATAGCACGCTGTCAGGATTAGGGTTCACACCGAGTCTCATAGACAGCGGGTGTTCTATGGCGGCCATACCAGGCTCATAACCTGTTCTTGTCCCCCACCCCTTCCATTGCCTCAGTTTTGGGCCCTGACGAGGAAGAGCTGTAATGAAGTCAGGAGAGTTACAAATAGATTTAAAGGCTAAAGAAGCCTTGAGGAAGTTCTGTTCTGCCCAGCGTTCTTCTGCTGAAAACAAACTCTTAGTTTCAAACAATAAAACAATGGCTTTTCGAGATATAGTAAAATAGGTCACGTTGCCAGATGGGCAGTGGCACATGCCTTTAATCCCAGCACTCAGGAGGGAGAGGCAGGCGGATCTCTGTGAGTTTGAGGCTAGCCTGGTCTACAAGAGCTAGTTCTAGGACAGGCTTCAAAGCTACAGAGAAACTGTCTCAAAAACAAAACAAAACAAAAAACAACAAACAAAAAATAGGTCACGCAACACTGTAACCTCTCAAAGAAAAAACAGTGCAGGCCCCGTGGTTGCACCAGCATGCCACAGACTAATACAAGGGGGGACAGTGGAAATGCCTGGGCTCAGCTGTGTCACTGAACCAAGGAGGTAGACCTGAGAGTTTGGGCTGGGTGTAGATTTGTGCATATGCAGTAGAACGCTTCTGAGACCTAGAAAAGAACCTCCTGTAAAGAAAAGAATCCATAGTGCTTGGAGCTCACCAGGAGCTGGGAATGAATGGTTTGTGGAGAAACCTGTTAGCACTGATGCTCGGAGTAGCACACCATCGTAGGTGCTTACAGTAATACCCAGATAAAGGGTACTCTGGACCAGACCCCCTTTTTACAGAGCCTGAAAAGAAGCCTCTAGAGATACCAACTAATCCAGAAGTAACTGAGCTGTATGCTGCAACAGACTCCAGCAGCGCCCAGCAATCCGGGACCCAATAGTGTAAAATTTATGATGTCTGGTACCAATCAAAAATGACTAGGCGTATGGCCAGGTGTGGTGGTGTACTTATAATACCAGTACTTGGGAGACTGAGACATGAGGATTGCCTAAAGACCAAGCTGGGCTGCATAGAAACCCTGCCTCAAAGAGGGCTAGGCAAACTAGGCACAGAGGAAGCAGGTAACCTGTGCTCACTGCGGCAGCACATCTACTAAAATTGGGATGATACAGAGAAGATTAGCATAGCTCCTGTACAAGGATGACATGCAAATTTGTGAAGTGTTCCAGAGAGAGAAGGAGGGAGACAGGTAACTAAAAGAAATCAGTGGAAACCAACTGTCCACTGGGGTCTGGGAGCTGGAGAGATGGCTCAGAAGTTAAGAATGCTCGCTGCATTTGCAAAGGACCTCCACAGAGTAGCTCATGGTTGTCTATAACTCCAATTCTAGGGGATCTGACACCCCCTTTTGGCTTCCTTGGGTACTAGGCACACACATGGTACACATACAAATATGCAAGTAAACATTCATACACATAAAGCAATTAATAAATCCTGTAAAGTATGGACCCAGAAACAATGGAGATAATGAGATTCTTAAATAAGGATGGTAAGTTGGACGGTGGTGGTGCACATCTTTAATCCCAGCACTCGGGAGGCAGAGGCAGATGGATCTTTCTGGGTTTGAGGCCAGCCTGGTCTACAAGAGCTAGTTCAGGACAGGCTCCAAAGCTACAGAGAAACCCTGTTTCAAAAAACTAAAAGAAAAAGAATTATTGTAAAGATGTTTTCTTAAAGTAAATGCGGAGCTAGAACTTTGCACGTAATGAGGAAAGAAAGGCAGATCAGACAGGCAGAGTGGGGAATGAAAACTCTGGGTGCTGCTCACAGACCAGAGCATCTGTGCCGCCTCAGATGCAGTCCCAGCGCTTGTGGGTTAGAGACAGACGGACCACAGGCTTGAGGCCAGCCTGAGTTACAGAGTAGGACTGATGAAAATTCAGGGGGGATGCACCAACAAAGATTAGCAATAGATTCTATCCAAAATGAAGTATGCTGAAAACAAAACACAACCAGAATTTTCCATTTAGCTTTTTTCTGGGGGAGGGGGGTTGTCTTTGACTATGACTGAAATCATAGGAAGCAAAACTGAGAATGAAAAGAGACTTAGTAAACTCAGCCATATTAATTACACTGATTATAAATATTCAGAATTCTCAGTTAAAAGTTGGAGGGGGTCAGGGACCTCAGTGGCAGTGTGTGTGTGTGTTGCCTGTCTGTGGAATTTGTGAAACCATTGACAATACTATGAAATGAATCGTATGATTTTCAGATTTGTTGGGCAGGTTTGTTTTATTTTAATGATTGTTTCCATGGTCATGCTAGGTCATATCAGAGGCTTCTGTGCTAGGGTTCAAAATCTACTTCAGATAATCCTCAGTTCCCACAATCCTCAGACACTAGTAGTCCTAATGGATGCTTTTGCTCACCTCAGCACCACCTTCAGATAATGTGCCTGCCGTACCTCCCTCCCAGGCTAGCTGCTCCGGAGAGCCCCAGGAGTGCCTCAGTATCTGAGGGTACTTTGTGTTCCCTCGGTGTTCATTCAGGGCCGCAGCATTATCGCTGGCGATGAAGTTCAAGTGTACTCTCTACTCATCCTCCATAGCACAATTAATAAAAACCCAGAGACAGAAATTGGGGTTCAGCCTGAAGGTCAGAAAAGCCACGGGCTCTTACCCCTACCTCAGTCTGAAATGGCGATCTTGCCTCCAGGAATCTCAGAATGTGTGTGAGAGCTGTCTCCTCCCATTTTATAATCCTCTCTAGTGCTAGGATTAAAGGCGTGCACCACTACCGCCCTGTTTCTATGACAACTAATACAGCTACTGAGATTAAAGGAGTGTGTCGCCACTGCCTATAAGACTGATCAGTGCAGCTGTTTTATTCTCTGAACTTTAGGCAAGCTTTATTGAAATACAAATGAAATATCACTACACTCCTCTGCATAGTTTCTTTTTTCTTGTTTGTTTTTTGGAGACAGGGTCTTGTCATATGTAGCCCAGCCTGGCCTTGAACTTTAAGCAATTCTCCTATCTCAGCCTACTAAATGCTAGGGTTACAAGAGACCACCACTATGAGTAGCTTCAAACTATATTCTTTTGCAGCCCTTTTTTCTCAGCCTCGGATGGCTGCCTTGCTTTTGGCATCATGTAAATATCGGTAAAAGGAAGAAACTCTGGGTCTCCTCATGTACAGTCTTTATTATGAATGAGACATTTGCCAGACGCTCCCACGGACTTTTTTTTTCCTAGCCCCTTGGGCTAAGAGCAGGTCACGTCTTCTAGTCACCTGCAAGGGTCAGTAATTGTGATGGACTGAAATAACATCTTGGTTCACTATAGAGACCCAAATAAATTCCTTTGCCTCAGAAAGAGATGATGGTGACTAGCAGAAGCACAGGAGTTCTGCCAACATAGCAGGAGGCAGGGTGGGTTTGGGAGTCGAGTTAAGAAGGCTCTGGGAAACATCATCCTTCACAATAGCCACAAATAGCAAAAAAAAATCTCAGAGTAATTAACTCTAACCAAAGAAGTGGAAGACCTGTATGACAAGAACTTTAAATCTTTGAAGAAAGAAATTGAAG
>LOEQ01000319.1:29708-40381 GCA_001685075.1 Bramus lutescens | reverse complement strand
TTGACTGAAGAATGGATAAGGAAAATGTACATTTACACAATGGAGTACTACACAAAAAAAACGACATCTTGAAATTTGTGGGCAAATGGATGCATCTAGAAAACATCATATTGAGTGAGGTGACCCAGAAAGATAAATATCATATGTACTTACTCATAAGTGGCTTTTAGACATAAAGCCTACAATTCACAAGCCCAGAGAACCTAGACAACAATGAGGACCCCAGAGAGACATACATGGATCTAATCTACGTGAGAAGTAGAAAAAGACAAGATCTCCTGAGTAAATTGGGAGCATGGGGGCTATGGGAGAGGGTAGAAGGAGAGAGAGAGGAAAGGAGGGGAGCAGAGAAAAATGTAGAGCTCAATAAAATCAATAAAAAAAATAAAAAGGAAGGCTTTGGCTAGAGTTTGGGGTACTATAGCACAAGAGGAAAGATGAGCAAGAGACTTCCCTTTATCAAGCTTAAATTTTACCACAACTGGTTTAAGATAATTTTTGTGACTATTTGAGGATCTGGTTTTCTGGGTCATTTTCTGGACAGAGTCAGTACTTGGTATACAAAAGACAAGTATCTGGAGAACAGTGATATTTGTCCCTGGGAAGTTTCATGATCTCATGCAGCTTCCCATTTAGTATTCACAGTGGTTCTACATGATGTATTATTTTATCGCCTCTGTTTCTATGAAGGCTTCTGTGAGCTGAAGTGATTCTGGCCTCGATTATCTGGTTCTAAGACACACGCAAATTCTTCCCTGCTTGACCAATTCTTCTCAACTCTATTGATAATCAGAACTGATCTTGTTTGTCTCAGAGTCAAAACACAGTGTTTCGCTTGTATTTGCCTTTTAAGATACAGTGAAGTAAATCCTAGAAGTAGTGTTTAGCCAACAGTTGGTGAGCATATGGTGAAGGCAGATGTTCCCCCTCAGGGAGCGCTAAGGGGTTGCAGGTGAGTCTTTCAGGCTGCGAAGTAGACACAGCTGGGTCTCTGAGTTCCAGGCCAGCTAAGGCTACAAGAGTGAGACCCTGGTCTCAAAAAAGAAAAAAAGTGAGTCATTGTATGCCTGAGAGACGAGAGTCAAATTATCCAACATTGCAGAGTCTCTGCAAAATGTACTGCGGGATATTTGTAAGGACTGTCAAGTGGAGTCGCCACCGTGCAGAGACTTCTAGAAGGACCTTCATTTTGGACTTTCTTCCACCTTCAGCAGTGTGTTCTAGTATGAAATTAAATTTGATAGAGGTAGAATTGAGAGCTGATCACATCTCTCATTGAACGAATTTAGCTGAAAGAATAGACCACCTCAAGCAGTGTGCTTC
Organism: Bramus lutescens; assembly: GCA_001685075.1. NCBI lineage: Eukaryota > Metazoa > Chordata > Mammalia > Rodentia > Cricetidae > Bramus > Bramus lutescens. Next base: position 39,058 of record LOEQ01000319.1, on the reverse strand, counting down.
TTGAAGCTGTTTTGTTTTTTGAAGCATGATCCCTCTGTGGCCCTGAACTCACAGAAACCCCCCTGCCTCTGTTTCCCAAGTGCTCGGATCAAAGGCGAGCACCACTGCACCTGACTTCTTGAAACATTTTAAAGGCCTGTTTGTGTAGTAAATTACTGGGGTTGTAGCCAAAAAAATTTTCACTTCATTGATTTGTAGTAGCTGTCGGGGGTAGCGGGGAGTTAGAGGCTGAAAGCTGAATTGTATAGTGAAGCTTCTAGGCTACTGTGGGTCCCATCGCTGCTCTTTTCCTTCTGTCTTCTTACCTTCATGGGGCTCTCCTAGAAGCAGTGAGCTCACTTCTTGATCAATCTTATTTCCCTGGATTCTCCTGAAGTCCACAGCAGGCTCATTGTCAAAATCAAGGTCCTGAGGCATGCTCCTCAGAGAGAGGCCCCAGTGACCACCATCTTTTAATCTTTTAACTAGCTCCAAAACCAGGCTTCTGAGACCTGTTCTAGATGGAGCTGATCCCTGACCTCGGCCATGCCCCCATGGTCCTGCATTGTGTTATACATCCCTTTATCTGGCCTGGCTCCTCCGTAGTCTCAAAGTCTAGGTGACTGAGTAACAAAGACCCTGACTTTATCCCTGTTGTTCTCGAAGGGGAAGAAGGAAAGGACTAGTCAGGCATTGATAGGCAACGGTTTGTCCTTCAGTTGCCAGTCCAGCCTCAGTTTCATTGCCTTTCCAGGCAGTCTCAACATGAAACACAATATTGTCTGCCATGGGATTCTTACTGGAATTTTAACATTTTCTGACTGGTGCAGAGGAGTCTGTGTTTTTCTTCTCATAGTTTCCTGCTCACACACTGTGTAACACCCCCCACCACCACCACCACTCCAAAGAGAAGTTCTTAAAACTGCCAACTCTGCAGATCAGTCAGTCAGGCGCCCTGCTTTCGGTGTTGTAAAGTATCCTTGTGTACTGTGGTGCTGGCGGTCACAGCTGGCATCCGACAGCGTGCACTGTCCAGTGCTGCCTAGGTTATTCACCAGTACCATTTCCGTCTCATCACAAGGCCCAAAGGCACCATCATTAGAGCTTATTCAAAGTATGCCCAATGCCACCACGTGGCCATCTGCCAGTTTGTATGGAGAGTGCCTCGTGAATTCTGAGTGTGCCTCTACCAGAGTTCAGATAGGTCTCGCAACTGACTGGTCTTACTGCTTCTGAGCTAGCATTGCATAGCCCTGCCCCTGGACCTTTCTTCTCTGTGGGACTCAGACTGATGACCTCTGCAGGATCTCAGCCTACACACTGGAGGACACAGGTGTACAGGTTGGCCTCCTAGCTGCCGAGGATTTGGCTCCTGCACTTGCTGTTTTGTTACAGTAGAGAATGGAAAGACACCGTCGGACTTCTCAAAGTTCCCTGGATTGAGAGACAAGTATGGCCTGACTTAGGGTCGTACTGCATTTTTCTTTTTAAACCAGAGGTGTTCTATTATTTTTATTTACAATTCTACAGGCTTAAAAGGAATTGGAAAAATCATAAATGTAAACTGCCCTTTGGCAGTTGAATCATCAGCCCCTCTGCCCAGACTTTCCCCTCCAAGAGTCAGGCTTCGCCTTGGCTCCCAGAAGCCCAGCCTCTCTTCCTCTCCTGGAATGGACTCTGATGACCATCTTGGACTTCGTCGGCTTCCTCAATGCTGAGGGGGAGGGGAGGACTTGTACTTGAATTTTTCTTTGCATTTCTTAGATTTTGAATTAAAAAAAACTAACATAGAAGGACAGTTTACTGGTATTGGACCTCAGAGAGGCAGTCTGGCAATGCAGTTCGCTGGTGGAGGGCATCCTCAGCCTGTCCAAGACCTGAGGACCGATCCCTAACACCAAAGAGAAGCAGGGATGTGGTGCACAGAGCAGCAAGCCTTTAATCCGTCATGGTAGAGTCAGACTGAAAGGATTATATTGTATTTATATTGAATGTTTAAAGTATTTGAAGGTTTATATGTGTAAAGGGACCAGCACAAATTATATGGATGACATTTTCTACCAGGGTGATTCTGAAACTCAAGACCTCAGTGGCCCCTGGGTGTGTCAAGGGCCCCGGTCTAGTCCTTTTGCCCAGTCCCAGTTGCAAAGGCTGACAAGTGCTTTGGCATCTGGTAAAATAAGGGACATTGCCAAGAAAGAATGTAATATTTTCATAGAAATGCCTAAGTATACACAAAACCAAAGGGAATAACAGCTTTGGTGGCTTCAGGGGATGTCCACTCTGGTTTTAAGGTCATTCCCAAATATAAGAAACCTTGACTCTTCAAAGGGGAGGAGTCCCTGCTTTGAAAGCCTAGAGTATGCTATAATGATTGCTTCTGTTCCTGGAGCTTAGGGACCATCAGTTTTTCCAAACCTCTAATTTGACTTCTCTTCTCCAGGGCCCAGTCATATACGCGCAGTTAGACCACTCTGGTGGACATCACAGCGGCAAGATTAATAAGTCGGAGTCTGTGGTGTATGCGGACATCCGGAAAGACTAAGAGAAGACCCCAAATATACCTTAAGCAAGAAACAAATCCAAACTGGACTCTTGTGCAGAAGATGCCCATAACCACGTGTGGTCTTGAGGACTCAAGCAAGGACAAGCACATGTATACTCAGAGAGAAAAGAAAATGTATATAAAGGATATGTATATTCTATTTAATCTTCCTGATGTGAGAGGCCAACTGTTGCATGATGAAGAAATGGTTTGTGTCTGCGTAAGTGTAAATTGTCTTGCTGTTTCTGTGTATCCTTCCAGAGTTGTTCCTGTTAGATAGTTTCAGAAGCATCCCTATCATCGAGTGATAAGGTTTGCCTTATTGGAGATTTCACAGAACTGTTAGTGTTCCCAACAGACGTGGCCTTTTCACCTAAGGGCTCAACCAGTCTTAGCATTTCTTGTAGTTAGAGAATGAGGTGTTCATGGGAAGGGAGTCTCTCACAGTATCAGAACCATTTGTTCGTGCTAGCTGGCACACACCATCCGTTAGCCAGGCCACCTGAGGACAGTAAGAATTTTTTGGTTGATGCTATTCTAAAATATGAGGGTATTTTCCGCTCAAGATTGTCCCCACCATCCTTCAGTGGATGCTAAGGTCTCGCTAATAAGCTTCCGTCACTGCGCGAACAGCACAGCTGACTAAGGGTAGTCATAGTTAAAAGGGTACATATTGAGGAGCTCAAGCAGGACGTTAGCATGGGAAAGACTTCGGGGGAGTGGGGCAGCATTCTCCTTTTTCTTCCCAGCAATTCTGTGAAGGAACTGCACATTCCAGACATCTTCTACCAGGTCCTTTACCGTCTCCTTGCTATTCTGAGATGATGTATCTGATACTGATGCTCTGTGGCCTTTGTTCAAATGACACCTCTTAAGGGCCTCCTGTATCTGGTTCCATGACCTCTCTGCCCAGTCAGTGCCAGATCCTCGATGGGCCCAAGCCAACCTTCCCTAGGCTGGAGCAGTTCGCTGCCAGCATCCTGGGTTGAGTTGGCAGCCTGGTTCCAGCTGCTTACGGGACAGTGCTGAGACCTCACAGCCTTACACCCCACAGCACTTCCTCTGGAGTATGTGTATTTCCTGCAACTCTGCATGCTGGGGCCTGGCTGCAGATAACAGTGAGGTCACGTCCAGATAGCAGACCTGCCCTTCCCGTGTCCCCTGACAGGAAGGAAGAGATATCCTAAAACTTACCTGTGAATTGTGAAGGGAGACATAAAAGATTACAGATTAAAATTCCTGTCTGTTTTCTCAATGGAAATGTATCCAGCTAGGGAGAAGTATCAAGTCCATTGTACTTTTTGATATTTTCATTTGTACTTCTGTGAATACTTTAATACATTTTTTTCAATTTCTGAGCGGTGGTGTCTGCTTGTTTTTAATCAAAAAGAAAAAGAGAAGCACTGGGTGGTGGTGGTGGCCCAGGCCTTTAATTCCAGCATTCGGGAGGCAGAGGCAAGTGGATCTCTGAGTTCAAGGCCAGCCTGGTCTACAGAGCTAGTTCCAGGACAGCTAGGGCTGTTACACAGAGACACTGTCTCAAAAAACCAGAAGGAAAAAAAAAAAGAGAAGTCTTTTCATTTGTACCAATACACACCAGCCTTTCTCCGGTGTACACCACCTGTGTGACTACTTCAGGGCATTTGTGCCACTGTCCCCAAGGCCTAAAGCAAGACTTCTGCGGATGTTTCTGTGTGGCATGTTCTCCAGCTCCTTAAGTCTGTGTTCAGATGTCCCTTTAGAGCGCTTCTGCAACATAATAAAAGCTACCCCTGGCCAGTAAGATAGCTCAGTAAACCTGACAGCCTAAGTTAGGTCCCCGAATCCACATGCTGGAGAGAGGGAACTGGGTCCCGAGAGTTGTCCTCTGACTGTCACTTGCCTGAGTGTGCCCAAATGCACACACAACACAGATGCACATTTAAAATGGTTTGAACTAAAATTGCAGCTCCCTAGCCCCATCAGTTCTGCTCCTGTCAGCTGAGTGGTCACTTCTCTGGTCTCCCCACAAGAACACAGAGAGCAAGACTTTGCTGTTTTGTTCATGGCTCCACCCTGGGGAGCATGTAGCAAAACCCTGGGGACTTTCCAGCCGTTTCCTGCATACTTGCTAGGTGAGCATTATCTCTCTCTTCAGCAGGCGATGCAGAGAACTGTCCTGGGCCGGACACTGCACTACGTGTGAAGAAACAAAAGGGGAGGATAAAGCTCCTTGAGCTCTGAGTCCCTCACATGGCAGTGATACGTAATCCCTCCTAAGCCTTGTTCACCCTTCTCTTTTGTAACACACTGAACTAGTCAGCTGTGCTAGCCTTACACCCCTTTTTTTTAGAAAGACTGTGGCTTGGATTATATATATTTTGCCCAACCACTGTCACCTTAGTGATGAACAAGGAGAGGTGGAGACTGGACTATAGCACTTAGTTCTCCTAAGGCTGCAACCCTTTAATGCAGCTCCTCATGTTGTGGTGACCCCCAACCATAAAATGATTTTCATTGCTACTTCATAGCTATAATTTTGCTACTGTTCTGAATCATAATGTAAATAGTTTCGGAGATAGAGGTTTGTCAAAGGAGTTGTGGCCCGCAGGTTGAGACCCGCTGTTCTGAAGGCAAGCACTTCATTTCTTCTTTATCCAGCTCACTGCTCCACATGTCCGACAGCCGTTTCCTTCGTTTTTCTCCAGGATCTGGGTGTGGGTTAGATGATAGCAACGTAGCCGTCCAGGGTTAGTTTCAGTTTGAAAGACAGTTTGAAGATAGAAAAGAAAATGAAAAGTCTACATGGTCACTTAATCTGTCAAGAGCTGTATCACAAATGATACAACTGACCGAACAGGCGGTGCTTTCTAGTGATGTGGATGTGTTGCTGGTTACCGAGGATATGAAGTGAGTTCAGACTTTTATAACTTCAGGCTCTTTGGATGGGAGAGATGGAACCCTTGGATTTCCATTATCTGTACTTGTGTTGCTGGCCTTCCTCCTGTGGCCTGGGCTCTGGTTTCTTAGCTGCACAGGCAACATGCCAACCCCATGCATAGGCTCTCATGGAGGCCTGGTCCAGCAAGCTGAGCTGGGCTAAGAGGGAACCCCTGGGATTCGTTCTGAAAGCAGTGGAGGTGGGTTTGATGCCAGCAGCATCTCAGACTTTATGCTGCCTGTTTGGGGAATGTGAGGTTTTTCAGAGAAGGAGCCTGGCCACTAGGGCACTGTAGAAATGGTGGCAGGGATTTAGCTAAGCACTTGCTTCCCTTAGAGTCAAGACTATGTTATGCTGAAATAATTTGAATATGCATAACAGTAAAATCAATGTCCCTTATCCACCATGGGTGATGGTACACACCTGTCCCCCCAACACTTGAGAGGTTGAGGCAGGAGGATCAGGAATTGGACTATGTGAAATATTGTCTCAAAAATAGAAACAAAACCCACACTAGGCCATATCAGAACTCTAAGGATAGCAGGCACACACATGGTACACATACATACATGCAGGCAGGCAAAAGCTAATACAGATTAAATGAATTTAAAAACTAGAATCATGGACATTGGGGAAGGATAACAAGTGAGAGCAAAGGATGGATAGCTGCACATGCATGAAAATGCCATGCACAAAACCCGATTATTACTGTGTTAACCTAAAAAAGTTAATTAAAAATACGGAAGCCAGGCAATGGTGGCACACACCCTTATTCCCAGCACTCAGGAGGCAGAGGCTGGGGAATCCCTGGTCTACAGAGTGAGTTCCAGGACAGTCAGGGCTACACAGAGAAACCCTGCCTCAAATTTAAAAAAAGAAAAATGACTACATCCTTGTGTAACAACATCATCTTGCCATGTTACATTAAAACATTTCTTCTGTGTGTAAGAGCAAGCACATGCCACCATGTTAAGTGTGGCCGTCAGAGGGCAGCTCGGTGAGTTGTGTACCATCAACCCTGGTGGCCACATAGGTCCTGCAGAACAAACTAGTCGAGGTCAGCCCCAAGCCTCTGAACCGTCTTGCTGGCCACATACACGTTTTGGAAGATGCATTCTGAAAGCTGTTCTTGGCTATATCCATTTCCCAGTGTGTAGTCAAATGTCCTTTCTTGTGAAGATGGCATTTTTACAAGTGGCTTCTTCAAATCAGGGTCCAAACATGGTCCTAGGAAAGACTTGCGGGGTGGGGGATGAGGGAAGTCTATTTTAAAGCCAAAAATGGGATCACAATGCCCTTGCAGTTTGCCTCTCCGTTGACCTTTAGAGTGTGGTGCCAACGAAGCTTCATGCCAGTAAGGAAGCCAGCCAGGACTCTTCTGCTATCCATGTGGCATGGTATTTTAAGTCACTTCTCAACTAGCAAGACATTTTAGGCTGTCCCCAGTTGGTCTTACTAGTAATTCTGTGGTTATTTGTCCTTATGAACTATTAAAGAAAAAAAAACCTGCCAACTGTAAACAATTGTAAGTGTCCGACCAGCCCTTCTGGCCCTTGGAAATGGGACCTTAACATCTGAGGGTGTCAGCAGGGGGGCCCTGAGGCCCCCTCCCTCCTCACATCCTTCCTAAAGCCTTCAGGAGCCGACAGGAAAGCCTGAGTTTGTGGTTTGGAAGAAAAACATTTGGGAGCAAAAGGCAGGAGGGAGCTTGGGGATCAACAGGAGACTGTGCATGTTTACCAGGAGGGAAAACAGACCTTTCAGGCTCAAAGGGTCCCTGGGGACCTGCTGCTTCCAGCTTCCACTTCCTCCTCAAACAGGACGTGAAACTTTATTGTCCTCTCTTGGCTCTCACATCCGCTTCTTTGCGGTGGGCTTTGTAGTGTAGCCTTTAGTGTTCCAGCCTTTAAGGGCTCGTTGCTTTTTGGTTTTGTTTTGTTTCTCACTACGCCTAGTGTAAGAAGTCGGACATATTTATTCTCACACTTGCTTTTGTTCCTTGTCGTCAGAGCTGTGTGGCTGCCACATGGTGGTGGACAGTCTGCCTTGGAAGGCACTAACTGATGTCAGACATTGGCCCCTGAACCATGGCTCTGCTTAGGTGTGGGGAATAAAGGTAAAGAGAAGTTGGGCTGGAGAGATGGCTCAGTGGTTAAGAGCACTGATGGCTCTTCCAGAGGACATGGGTTCAATTCCCAGCACCCACATGGGAGCTAACAACTATCTGTAACTCCAAGATCTGACACCCTCACACAGATACATGCAGGCAAAATACCAATGTACATAAAATAAAAATAAAAAAATTGTAAAAAACCCAAAAAGTTAAAGAGGGGCCAACTTTTGACTGGTGGTTTCTCTCTGAAAGAGACAACTTTAAATATAGACCATATTCTTGCCGCCTTTCTTCTTCTTTGGTACTAATATTGTATGCTAAATGGGGGTGGTTAATAAGCCGTATTGTGTGTGTGTGTGTGAGCGTGCGCTCATTGATTCAGAGATTTTCTTTTTTTAATGTTTCACATTTCCTATGATTTTGTTTTAAGCCCAAATTTGTTACCTCATCTTCACCGCCTTGCCAGGCTCTCTCCCGTGTGCTGCTGCTGCTTGGGAATACACATGGGAAAAACATGGGGTGGTCTCGGTGGAGAGGCTCCCACCTTCCTGGGATATTCGCTGATGTCTCTCACTTGACCCCTGTTCTGGGGAGTTCCACTGTTGGTTTGGCTGTTGACAGCCTTCCTTGGGCTTGGCTTTGAAACTCTGCCAATCATCACAGCCTTAGAACATTTTAAAAAGACCTTTAACTTACATTTTATTTTGTGTGCGCACATGTGTGTGTGTGTACCACAGTGCGCATGAGGAGGTCAAAGGATAACCTTTCCGAGTCTGTTTTCTTTCCACCATGTGGATGCCAGTTTTTGAATTTTGGTCTTACTCCAGGTTAGTGACAAGAACCTTTGCCCGCCAGGCTGCGGTGACAAGAACCTTTGCCTGCCAGGCTGTGGTGATGGGAGCTTTTGCCCGCTAGGCTCTCACATCAACCCTTGAAATTCTTTCATTACATTTTTTTCTTTAGCTTTTAGACACTTGATTTTTAAATGATGTGTATGTCGGGGAGGTGGTACGTGCACATGAGAGCAGGTGACTAATGGCACTCCAGATCTTCCCTGGAGCTGTTACACATGGTTTGAGTTTTGAGGCGCAGGTACTGGGAACCAAACTCCAGTCCTGTGTAAGCTGTGCATGTGTTAGCTGCTGAGCCGTCATTTCAGCCCCACAAAATGTCTTTCAGCTAGATGAAATGAACTTTAGATTCATTCTGTAAACAATCTTCTGGAACACTCAGTAGACCCATAAGAAGAATATGGAACATTTAGGAAACTCTGACCTCATTCTTGCTGGTCCAGCGGCACCCCAGAGGTTTGTTTAGAATATATCTGGACGTCCCTGGTCTCTTCTGTGTAAACTTTCCTTGAGGAAAGGTTTTTGTACTGGCAGAGGGAGTATGTCCTGAAAGCTTGTTGGAGGATCTTGGTCCCAAGAATGCAGAACACCCATGCGACACATGGTTATTGGCAGCTACCAGGCACCACAAACTGCTGCTTCTGCCAGAAACACCCAACAGGGCTCATATCACTAAAGGAATGGGATGTGTGTCTCTGGCAAGGAGGTCATGTGGTCGAGAGTCCTGCCATGAATCCCTATGGCACAGATCCTGAGGTGTCACACCCCAGGCTCTTGGCTGAGTTCATAATTTAATGTTGACTTGTTGAAGTTGGACAGGAGGTAAAAATGCAAGAGAATGAAGTGAACAGGAAGGAGCTAGTACTTGCCTGGAAATGACTGACCCTTCTGATATAGGAGGGTCATCTGTCTATGTGTTACTTTTATTGGTTAATAAAGAAA
>LOEQ01000318.1:432470-454005 GCA_001685075.1 Bramus lutescens | reverse complement strand
AGAGAGAGAGAGAGAGAGAGAGAGAGTTGATCTCTGGCCTTAAGAACCAAGAATCATAGAGTCATAGAGTCATGGTTTGATCCCAGGATTAGAAGCTCCTAAGGTTAGGCTTTCTGACCAGAGGAAAATTTCCCCCTGACTGCCCTCTTGTGGAAGTGCTGAAAGAGCCCAAAGATTACAAATATATAAACACAAACCTTCCCCAGCCCCAGAATGATGTTCTAGACTATCCTTTATCCTGGTTAATCAGGCTGACATATGAAGCAAGACATGCCCCAAAATGAATTTGTAGCTGATAAATCAGACGGCTTTTCAAGTATGCAGAATGCCCAGAGTGAAGGCTATGAGCAGCAGGCACCCGAAGAAAGCTTGTGCATGGAAGAGGTTTGGTGGGCAAGTGCTGCAGGCACTCTAGCTTCCCCCAGCACATCTTCATAGTCTGAAGAACATACTATCAAGCAAGAGTACTGTAAGTTCTGCTTAGTCCATGCCCCAAACCACCTGCTGAGCTGTGTTAAATTACGGATCTCTTTAGGAACCCATGAGACTGTGAGTTAGAAATCATACCAGGGTGATTCTAATGGAGGTTCTTCATAGATCTTGTGGTGGGATAGGTTTTGTAGACCTGTTTATATACTTTTTCACAGCCAGGGTGACTGCAGTGTTTCGACTGTGGATGGCCCCATTGATTCATACATTTGAGTATTTGGTCCATGGTTGGTAGAACTATTTAAGATTGAGGTGTGGCTTTGTTGGAGGGGGTGTGTCACTAGGAGTGGACTTTCAAAAGCCCATGCCAGACCCAGCCTTGCTCTCACTTTGCCTGTGAAGCAGAAGGAAATTGCAGCACCTGTCTGCCCGCCACCCAGGCTCCCTACCGTGACGCTCATGCGTTAACTCCTCAAAACGGTAAGAAAGCCCCCAGTTAAGTATTTTCTCCTAAAAGTTGCCTTGGTGATGACAACTTTTAAGTTACCATAATTAAGATAGTGGTTTTTTTTATTAGAAATCATGATTTCAGATGTTCTAATTCATCATGTTTGTGAGAGTACTCTTTTGAGACCTCAATCCCCAGTGTGGCCTGGAAGACTTGGTCTTCATTTTCATCCATTGTAACTGTTGATTAGAACTATTTGAGCCATAATTTTGAGACAGGTTTTCCTTTCTCCTTCCATCCATCCTTTCCTTGTGTTGTACTCACCTACTTTTCTGCCTGTCTATCAACCATCTTCCACCTGTATTTATGAATTAGCTCCCATTATGTCCTGTGGACCCTGGAATTTGGGCCATTCTAGTGAATGTTTGTACACACACATGATTTTGTGCCTGTGCAGGGGTACATGTACTTTTGTGCAAATACATACCAGAGGCTGACAGTGTGTCTTCCTCCATTACTACTCACTCCTTTTTTTGGAGACAAGGTCTCTCAGTGAACTGGGAGCTGGGAGCTTGCCAAATTGGATACATTAGTGGCCAATAAGCCTCAGGGATCCCTCCTATCTCTGCATCGCCAATGCCAGAATTACAGGTGCACGCCATTATGCCTGCATGGTGAAGTTTTGAGTGCTGGAGATCTAACTTAGGTCTTCCTCTTGCATGGCAAGCGCATTACAAGCTGAGCCATCTCCTTAACCTCTGGGCTCTTTTGAGAAGGAAAGAAGGAAGGCATCAGTCATGAGATAACTCTCCCAGGGCACAGTACTTACACTACTCATTCCTAGAACAGATATCAGGCACCTGGAGCTCTATGGGCTTCTTACGTACATTTCTACCAGTCTAACAAGGTACTACAAATCATAGGCAAGAAAACTGGAGCTTAAAGAGGTTATATGCCACTTAAGTTATCTACAAACCTGAACCCAAGTTTTTTGGCTTTGGCATTCCACACTACCTTTCACAAGGTGAGCATAGCTTACTATTGCAGGTAGGCTCTGGGCACATCAACCTTCTCTAAGTCCCTTCGTCAGTATTGTTGTCAATAACCGTGACATGTTAGTAGCGAACTCCATGTTTCAGAAAGCATGTTCCAAAATCAAGAACTTCTACTTAGTACTAACACCTTCCTGGATTCTGGGAAATAGGAAATCAGTACTGAATGAAATAGAAAGAAGAATGCATAGTGATTTTTTTAGAGGTTTCTAAAAGAAATTTTAGAACTGAGCTGGGCAGTCATGTATCTTCATTTTGGATTTTGTAGAGAACATGCAGCATTGTTGACATTCCTACAAAGTCAATAACAACTTGTTGGGTATTTCAAGATGTAGTCAGTCTTTCCATTACAGCAAATGCACTTCCATTAGCACACAAGATATCTCTAGCTGTCGTAATCTGGGTCAGATTTGTGAAGAATTCATTTTGCTGAGCCTCACAAGTAACAAGAGTCAAAAAAAAAATAGGATTATCCCTAGCCCCTTTCCCTCTGTATCAGTCCTGAAGTATGGGGAAAAACCATTTCAGAACAAAATAAGAGGGTTATCTTGCCATAACTGATACATGAATGTCCAAACACCATTTCAGTATCATCTCCTGGGTCTGGGGAGATGACTCAGCCATTAAGAGCACATGTTCTTCTTGCAGAGGACACAGGTTCATTTCCCAGACCCACATGATGGCTCATAACCATCCAATAATTCATTTCAATACCATCTCTTTTGACCTCTGCAGGCACCAGACAGGCAAATGTTGCACAGACATACACGTGAACAAAACACTTAGACACATAAAGTAAAATAACTCTTTTTTTTAAATCTTCTCATAAGTAAAATATTTTATTTACTTATCAATTAAAAGATAGCCTAAAGTAGATAACATTTAATGCATAGCATGGTCAAACCTTGACCCTCTGAGGCCAAGACCCAGTAGGAAGCTGGTGGATCTAACTGTACTTAGGAGCTGGAAAGCCTCCTGCTGAGACAGGAAATGAAAGGAGATAAAGATTCTGAAATCTTCTTTTATCAGTGTTCTTTAGATAGTTGTGAGAGGAGATGTTTCCATGTGTGTTTGTAAGTAACTAGAAGTCTTCTTTGTGGTAACTACTCATGCATTTTGTCTTAGTCCACATGTGTTGATGTCCTTTGTATTATACCTACAGTAAAGAGCACTTTCCAGTTTGTTCCCCTTTTATGTTTTGCTGTTTTGGTCTGACGTGGTCCATTTTTATCAATATTTCTCCCTTTTAATGTGCATTTAAGCCTCTAAGCATCCAAAATTGAATAAATTATTACTTAGATTTTTGCAAAATTATTTCATGAATTGATAAGTAGGGCTTCTTTGGAAAGAGGCTTGTTAATTGCATAAAGGAACATCAAAGTCATGAATTGTAAATATGTATCTCTTTAGTATCTTATTCAAAATTGGCATAAAGATTTTTCCAATTTGGCTTTGAAAACCAAGTTTCAAAACAAAATGTACAGGTATTTATTTTTTTTAGTTCCCTGGAATCATTCAGCTTTTTTCCCCTTTCCTTTTTTATTTTTTTTTCATCATGCACACTTTCCCTGCTCTCCTGGAAGAATAAGCAAAGGACTGCTTTAGAATACTAATACAATAAGGATGTTTTCATAGGTTGAAAGATCTTGGGAATTCTTGGGAAATTGTTTGGTGACTCTGCAATGGAATTAATGTTTTAAAGTCAGGAGCATGCATTCTATATAAGATGTATTTTCTCTGATCCCTGCTTCCTACCTCCCTGGGAGTGTTGCACCCCCACCTCAGGTAATTGGATTGTAGCTAGTGTTCCTTTGCTATGTGCTTCTGAGAGAAGAGGGTTGTGTGTAATATTCTGACAAGAAGGGGCTGCTATAGTGTGAGTCTATTGTCTCAGAGGCTCTGCCGATCCAAGGCCAGTCCTTCATTCTGGGCTTTCAAGTCACTCTTTGGCCTCTGCTGTTTCTTAGTAAAAGAGAAAGAGCCCCATTGTTGCCCTTTATTTTTCCAAGAGAGAATGCCCACACCAAGAAGGAAGATGGGCTTAGAGGGTCAATCAGTTATCTTCTGGGATGAAAATTAAAGAAAGAAGCCCAGAGTTTAAGGATATTTATTTTATCATATGTCATTTTCTCTAGGAAGACCATTTGAGAGAAGGGTTGTTTTTTTCCCTTAATCGCTGTATTGATTTGGATCTCCCAAATGCCCTACCAGAAGTGGAATTTGGTTTATTTTAAATGAATGTGTTTTCTCATTTAAAGCCACTTAGTATAATGGAGAAGCAGAGATACAGAAAGGGGGAAGACCTCAGCCAGGGTAACCAACTAGTTAGTGATAAATCAAAGGCACTTCCCATTCATGCCTTCTACTCTGATGCTTACCACCCTCTCTTCCCACAGTCTCCAGCAACATATAATTTACAGCTTGAACTATAAACAACAGATACACCCCTATTATAGCTTTTAAATCTTGGCTAGAATAACCCATTGATGATAACTATATTTTTGTCTTTAGTATTCCACCTTATTGATATGACTTAAAATGTAGCCACATGAAATAGATACTGATATTATATATGAAAAGTTGATATGGATGGAATTATGCATTCAAAACTCACATGTTGAACTTCTAGCTTTAAAAATAACTGTGTTTGTAATATAGACCTTCAGAAGGTGATTAAATTTAAATGGGATCTTAAGGATGGGTCCTCTAATAGGATTTATGACCATATAATTAGAACGGGCTCTTTCTATCGTGTGAGGATACAGGAAGTGGACAGATATCTGTAAGAGGCTCCTTATTGGCATCTGGCCATGCTGAACTCTAGTCTCATACTCCCAGCTTTCACAATTGTAAGAAAATAAATTTCTCTTGCTTAAACCACCCAGTCTATGGCATTTTATCATGGCAACCCAAGTTAATTAATATACAAGTTTTATTGTCTTGTTAAAGTTTTGTTCCTAGACAGGCACAATCGTGCACTCCAATAATCTCAATATATAGGAAGCAGAGGCAGGAGGATTGTGAGTTTGAGCCATCCACCTATCCACAGCCTTGTCTCAAATCATCAACAACAACAAAAATGGTTCCTGGACCCAATATACATGCAAATTGCAAGTCCCATCTGCGTATTAGAAAAATAGTTCTGATCAGGTGTGATAGTACATGCCTGTAGTTGTAGTACTTGAGAGCTGAATTCAGTAGGATTCAGGACCAGCCTCACTTACATGTCCAGCTCCTGTCTCAAAATATCAAATAAAAAAAAGAAGAAAATTTATTCCAATTATTCCCTTACTGCTTTATGCACTTGTGAATACTTGAGAGCACTTGCTTTAATTGTAAGAAATAGCCTGTTGTCTAGAACCCTGGCTCATAAACAGACCTAGTGGATGGAAGCTGATCTGTCACCTATTGAATTAGGGATAAAGGGTATATCATGATGTCACTGTAGCCGGAGACTTTGCTGAACTGGGAACCCTTTCCTGAATCCCAGAAATTATTACTTAATTATACGTGCACACTCATAGCATGTGTGTAAAACATCTGAGTCATCCTTTAAGAGAGAGGTCTTCTAACTCTTGCTTTGTGTCTGTAAACCAACTCTTCCCCAGCAAACCTCCGCAAAGCTCTGAGCCTCTCATCTTCCTCCCTGCAGTGTTGGTGTCCTTGCACGAATGGAGTCAGCTGATATCCAAATTGGAAACAAATATTTAACAATGCAACCTTGAGCCAAATGTGCAACCTCAAGCCTCATAAAGTTCTTTTAAAAAGAAAAAACCAACTGCTGACCTGTGGGTCTTAGTAGAGTGGTTATGCTGCTTCCACAATGTTAACCACCAAATGCCCTTCACCTTCAAGGACAGAACCCACACCTTCAAGCACTCAGGGTACTGGAAACCAGGGAAGAAGAAAAAGTACCCACCCACCCACCTAACCGGTGCCCCTGGCGTTCTCCCACAGACCCTGCTCTCTGCATGCTAGACAGCAGAATAATCCATTAGACCTAGGCAAGTGGCCACAGTGCTTCAGATTATTCTTGTAACTATTTCTACTTATTTTGAGAAGTTGTTCTGTGAAGCAGGCAGAATGCAGTCATGGCTCCATTTCACAATCAAGGATGCTGATTCTAAGCAAGTATTGGAATCTCTGTGACAAAGGAATTGAGCATCCTCATAAGAATGAGGCACCTTGTAAATGAACAAACTCCTCAAATAATATCTGGCATAGTGCTGAGTAAAAGGAACTAGGCATGGTCTCCAGTCTTGTAGAATTCTCAACGTACAGAAGGTAATGGCATGTAAACTAGTTACGACAATGTGAAAAATTCTGTTAGGGTGGAAAAGAAATGGAAGAGGGTGTAGAAGGAGGGTACCTAAGTTAGAGTCTTAAAAACTGAAGTTTGTTGGAAGAGATAAAGTATTATTAACCTACAAAATTTTTGTTATGATTCCAAGATAATTGTCATAGTTTCAGTGATTTTTTATATATTTTTATTACTTTGAGAATTTCTTGCATATATACAGTGTATTTTGATCACAGTCTCCCTCCTATAATTCCTTCTAACGCCTCCCAGATTCATCGACTTCTGTGTCCAATTTGTGCTGCCCATGGGTATAGTGTCATCCATTGGAGCATGGTAAAGCTACCAGGGATTACACCCTTAAAGAAAACTGGCTCATCCTTCCCAAGAAAACATCAACTCTGCCTAGAACCTTAGTTTGGGGTTAGTGGCTTGGTCCTTTGCAGGTCTTCAGCAGGCAACGATGAGTTTGTAAGTGTGGTGGTCCTGCTATGTCTAGAAGACAGTTTCTCTATGATCCTCCCAACCTCTGGCTCTTACAGTCTTTCTCCCACATCTTCTTCTATGGTCCCTAATGGTGAGGAGAGAAGAGGGATAGAAATGTCCTATCTATGGTTAAGCACTTCACAGTAGCTTATTCTCTATACTTTAACTAGTTGTGAGCTACTTCATTGACTATCATCCACTGCACAAAGAAACTTTTCTGTTAAGGCCTGCAAGATGCACTGTGAATATAGAAAAATGAATTTAAGAGGCAGTTTTGTTCACTCCTGGGACTTATGAGCTCTCTAAACATGAGTTCTTGCCAGATTCACAGTACTAAGCATATGTTCTTTCTGTAGAGTAGGCATTGAATTATATCAGGAAATGGATTATTATCCTCCACAACATTCATGCCACTATTGCACCATGAGCATGTCTGGCCATGTTGGTTATTATTATACTTTTCATGGTTTTCAACTGGGTAAGACTATTGAGGAGTGGTTCTTCCAGAAGCCTACATAGCAACTTCTGGCATTATTAATGAGGAAGCTTCCTGATCAGTACCAACTTGATTTTTCTATGTACTATGGTCAAAGTATGTGGTGGCTTCAGCAATAGAACCTTACTATCAATTTCTATTTGACAACCAAGAACAATACCAATAGTCTGGATTTTTTTGGATAAGTTGGGGGTGGTTCTTCAGGTTACTTCTGACCAATGACTTGAGAAGAGTTCCTGCACCTCTGGCACAAGGTCTATTATTTGGCAACCTGTAGCTTCTTGGAGGAGCACTGTTCTCCCAATAAGGAAGTATAATGATAATTAGACTCTTTATATGAAAAAAGATTTAGAAAACATAAACATCCTTAGTGTTACTTATTCCTTCCTACCTCCTCTTCTGTCCCATTTACCCATCCCTCTCCTCACTTAAACCTCTCTCCCAGTCTCCCTTTAATTCCCCATTTCCCTCCATATCCCCTGATTTCTACTACTTTCCCTCCTTTAGGATCATCCCTCCCCCCCATCAATCTTTTGGTATACTTTTTAAACTTTGGTTTAATTTCAGCATTCTCTCAAGTGTTTGCTTTTGAAAAAACTTTCTCATCTTTTCATTTGTTTGAAGGGCTAGAAAAGAGTGTTTTCTCTGAGTGTGCTACAGGAGAGACAGGAAGGGTGCCAGTTGCAAGGAGAATGCAGCTGATTGCTGAAAGCACCTGCAGAAAACTAGCCTGATGGGGAAATTCAATAGCCAAGGGATTTATACGTTTAAGGGTTCCACAAACTCTGGCATTTGGAGTCTACCATGTGAAGTACAACAATCCTTAGTTGATGTCTGCATGCTAGAGAGACAGGTGGGGATTGTGAAAATGCTCACAGGCAGCGGTTGGAAGGATATGATGCTAAATGAGTGCGGAACGGCAAAGGCTAAACAGGCTCAGTCAGGGGTACCCACATCACTCTGGGTATCTTGTCTCTTTCTGGTAATAATGATGGCATCTCAAGGTCTCTGTTCAAATTGTCATAAGGGTTAAGTGGCTCCTCATGAATAAAGAGACTAATCTTTGAAAGCATGTGGCTTTCTCCACCACTGCTCCCTTCCTGTTCCACCCTCCCTACTCTTCCACGTCAGTACATTTTCCTTTCCAGCAGTGAGAAGTGTGTAAAGAGAGAAATTCTGAAATGCTTTATTCAGATTTGTGTTCCTTTGGTTTCCTCAGGACAGGGTGACACAGAGACTCCTGAAATATTAAGTCCAGTGTTGCTGTGATTTAACTGAATTAACAATCGAGATTGGTCAAAATGAACTAATAACATTAACAAATCTCAGAGGTGTAACATAGTCAAGGTCATCTCTCCACGTGGGGCTGCAGGAGACCATTCTCCACACAGTCTTTCAGGGCCCAGTGTCTTTCCCAGCCGCCGAATTCCTTAGTGTCCTTCCTCATATAGTCCTGTTTCTACTCAGGAGGCAGAAAGAAAGACAAAGCGGCATATCATACAGAAGGTTAGGGGCCAGGTTTAAGAATGATGTACCTCACTTCCACCTCCGCTCGCTCATTCAGCTCCACTATAGTCTAGCTGGGTTGCCAGTCAGAAAACCAAGCCGGCTTTGATAGATGCAGTACCTACTCCATGGAAAGAGCTAACTCCAAATTATTGGAAAAGGGTGATTGCACTCACTGTCAAAGAAAAAGGATGTGAGAATAGTGTGGCCCTTTGTGGGAAAGTCTTTTTAGAGTAGAATGTTGGGGGAAGGCAGGACTCAGTAGAAGAATGCAATAGCTTTTTCGGTCTCGGAGATTTTCTGATTCAATGAAGTAGCAGAGTCTCAGAGCCGAACTTCTGGTGCCTTAAACTGAGTTCCTGGGGTAGAAATAGAATGTTGAATTTCATTTTATAAATTGTTCTTCCAGCTTGACGTATTGAAGATTTTTAGCACGCACGCTCACACCTGGCTGCCCGCCATCTTCTGCCATTGCAGATATGCTTACAGGAAACCGTAAGTGGACCTGCTTTTGATGCTGGCAGCATCTTACGAAAATGCTTTTGCTGGCATCATGGAACAGGAGCAGAATTCAGCTGGGACCAATAATGAGGCTATTTAGAAAGTTCTTTCTTCCACCCCCTGACAAGGCAGATGTGATGGGGATTTTTCCACTCCCATTCTGTCGATGGTGGCCGAAATTAGTTCAAGGCCATCAAAAATGTTTAGACCTTGAGAGCTGAAACCCAAGTCCCATAAAGAAGACAAATCCTCTTTCTCCTATCTGGCAAGAGAAAAAGAAACTCATCCCAGAGACTCCCAACACAGTAGTGTGTCACCTATTGTTCTATAACAGACTTAGAAAAATCGCAGCCCTGACTTGGTTTGGAATAAGAAAAAAAAAATATTGGCTTCCATTAAAAACGTTTCTAGATAACATGTACAATGGGCTCTGCTTTCCTTTCTCCCCTGCGGTCATGTTATAGTGAAACATTTTCTTTAAGACGCTCTCACTTCTGTCGTCGCATTTTAAAGTTCCTGGCTATTGTCGCATGAGGTGGGTATTTCAGGCTTTGTCCCTGTTTAATACATAAGGCTACTTGAGGTCCACAGAGACTAGCTGATACAAATGCAAGACTAGAACCCAAACCTCCGTATTGATGCTATGCTGCCCCTAAGGTTGTATCAGCTTTGAGGGGTAGGACTCTTTGGTTCATTTTAACACTTTATCCGTCTGTCGATCCACTCATCTGTATTTCTACCCACAAACTTTGCACTAACTGCAGATACAGATGAGTCATCATTTGCCTTTCACAAGTTCATAGCCTTGTAGGGATTATAAAAACAATTAAAAATGAATACAAAGAAGTATATGGGCAGGATATGATGACTAAATGGGGAAGCAGCAGAATTTGATACACAGCGGAGACATAGCCATTTCTCCCTTAGATGGTCAAGAAAGTTCCATAAAATTTACCTGGTCCCTTATTCTTAGGCCTATGATGACCCAGTACAATTCTCTGAACTTAGGGAATTGTTTGGGTCTAACCCGCACCATCTAGTTCTTAACTAGTACTCTCTTTTCTTGTTCTGCTCTTGATTCGTGACTAATTCTGGGCCCTGAGGTCTAGTTCTAAATACTCATGAGTCCTGAACCATGTTATATTCTTACTACACTTCCCAACCCCAGGCTGATAACAGGGCATTCTGAATACCAAGGTACTGCTTGGCAATTTAAAAATATTTGGAAATCAAGCTGTGAAGTCACAAGAATGTTAAGAGAGTATGGCTTGATGAGATGGAAAGAATATGGACTTCCATTTAATTAGGTAAGCCAGCACCACATCAAGCATGGAAGACATTGATGTTAAAAAGAAACCCTGAACTTTTAGATGTTTGTAGATTATACTAAGGGATTCTTTTTCTCAAGCATCAGTGAAGGGAAGTGGTTGATGCAGAAAATTCTGCTAATAGGTCTTAGGAGCACTAACTCAACACTCATTTAATAGGTGTTTACTGAATATGTATTCTATTCTAGATACTCTAAGAACCCTAAGGATAAGCATGGCCTCTCCTTGGTCTATATTTCAAAGCAATGACCTTACCTATCCTGTATCTTTCATAGCTGGTTGCAAGAATAATACAGTAAACACTAAATGTTTAATGATTATAATTAGTCAAAAATAGATGTTTCTTACCCACAGTCTTACTTGGGTTTTTTATGAGTAAATTGATAACAATAACAGTGCTTGTGTTATAAAATTATTTGATATTGAATGAATGAATAATATAAAAAGCTAAGAATAGCACCTGTCAAAGCAAATGCTCACTAGGTAACAGAATGTGAAATCACTTCACAAACGGAGTAGGTTTTCCTATAGCTTTCTACATAGTGAATGTAGTAAGTAAAGCCATTGTTTAGAAGCTTTGTCTAGGGAAATCTATAGTTGTTAATTTATTTAATCATTGTTTATTATGAATTAGATATGAGCCTCATCCTCTAAGAACTCGTTTTTTAAAATGCTTTTCTTTTCTTTTTGTGTATTCATTTTTTTAATTTTTTTATTCATTTTACATGCCAGCCACAGTTCCCGTTCCCATCCCTCCTCCCACTCACCCCACCCACCCCGTCCACTCCTCCAAAAGGGTGAGGCCTAACTCAAGCTTAATAGGAGAAACAAATATGCAAAATAAGACCACTCGTTTACAAGTGTTTGTGTCAGCAAACAATGTCCTATGAATTTGCACGGTGGACTAGAGATCTGTGGGAGCATACTACTTGCAGAGCGCTCATTGAAAATGTCAAGAAGGCTTGGGTTCTTTTACCCTTTCTCCACTGACTTTATAACCTTGGACAACCACACAGGATCATGGGGTTTATTTTATTCTCCACATCAATATCTATTCAACCTATCTATCATCTATCTATCTATATATCTGTCTATCTAAAACTATCTTAATATTTGACAATTAATCTATCTCCCAATCATTCTTTACTTAAAGAAGCACAGATTGATAATCCAAATTTCATGAGTGCACAAAGAAAATTTGGAAGATAAATTATCTTGACCCTGTCCTGGATTGCTATCACCTGCTTATTCTTGCTTTCAGTTTTGGTGAACCCTCATCTACGAGCCACAGTGGCCTTTCTAAGATTCCGGTCTAACCATGCTCTTCCCTTGTTTTCAGTTCGCTTGTTGATCAGTGCAGTGTTATTTAGAACGAGCCAGATTGGTTTCCCCACTTATCACTGAGTTAATCAGGGTAAGCCAGGGTAATGCTGGTCAACATTAAGTGACTGAACCTTACTCTTCCCCTGACAGAATTTTATTTATTTATTTTTATATTGGGAATTTTCATAAAATGTTCTTTGGGAGGGGGAACACTGTTGTAAAATTAAATTGAAAATAAACTGCTCAGGCAATGGTGGCACACTCCTTTAATCCCAGCACTTGAGAAGCAGAGACATGTGGATCTCTGTGAGTTACAGGCCAGCCTGGTCTACAGAATGAGTTCTTGGACAGCCAGGGATACACCAAGAAACCCTTTCTCAATAAACCAAAAAATGAATAAAAAACTAAAGAAAAAGAAAGAAAAGAAAAGAAATCTTATAGATTTATAAAAGGGCTAATACTCCTGCACTGGAGCCATCTACTCTACTTTTTGCCTAATTATTTATACATATATATGTAAAATATGTGGTAGATATGTGTTCATGTGTTTACATATGTACAACTTTGTAGTTGTTTCATACTGAATATTTAGAAGACACCATTAACTGTCTTAAATACTTGCATCACCTAGAATTTTCCAAAGTTCTATTTAGCCTGTTTAGGTTGCATAGGTCATGAGAATATGGGTCAACAGTGAATTCTCTCACTAAAATGTCAACAACTTTTTTTTTGATTTTCTGTGTCATTCAAAACTACTGGAATTGTCTGTGGCTAAACACCTCTCCAGCTGCAGAAACACATATCTGTGTACAGATTCTCCATGTTATCCTTACTAAATAAAGTTGCATACCACACCCATCTTTATCAATGAAACATTCTCTCTGTTAAAATCCCATGACTTTAGCTCAATGGATTTGCCTCAGAAAGAAGCTCCTACTCTGGAGTTTTTAGTTTCAGTCACGAGTGTTTCTAAGAAGGAAAAAGATGTTTCCCTACATTTATCTGAGTTACACTTCATAATACAGGAAATAGATTACTTTGGATGGGTGAAATCAAATTATCTTTAGAATGCATCCATTTTCAAATATTTCTAAGAGAGGCCGTATCTTAGCCCATTGTGTGAATATATTCATGGTACTTTAGCAAATATTTACCGAGTACTAACTATGACAATCACTGTGCTTAACTAGAGGGAAGCAAAGACAAATAAGTCCTTGCCCTTGAGCACCTTGGAGGTGGGTGGGAGAAACAGACTTGCAATGGCTGTCAGAATGCTCTAGCATGAAGTTGTGGAGGCAGGAAGAACATGCTCTATCAAAGCTCAGATTATGGAAAAGTTCATTTTGCTTAGTGGGGTGGGAGATTTGAAAGAGAAATAGGATTTTCCAGGAAGAGAAGACTTTCCAAATAGAAGAATCAACAAAACAAGTCATGGAGTAGAAGATCCAAGTGTTGTGGGGGAAATGGATTGCCGTGTCTAGAAGTGTCCCAGTAGAGCCCCAAGACTTAAAGGAGAGCCACATTGGAAAGAGTCTTGAATATCAGACTGGATCCGAGAAGTGAGGTTCTTAAGCGGATTTTGAGACAGGAAAGTAAACAGAACCTAGGCAAACTGTATGAAATTGACAATATTTGACCTATAAAAATAATTTCATGTGTTTCAACCTGATTCAAAAATACTCAGTGGGCTAGAGAAATAACTGAGCAGTGAAGATCACTTGCTGCTCTTTCAGAGGACCCAAGTTCAGTTATCAGCACCCATGCTAAGCATCTCATAAACACCTGTAAGTTCAATCACAAGGAACCTGACAGCCTCTTCAGGCCTCTGCAGACATCCACACACAAGTGTGCATATGCACACACATTAAACAAAAGAAAAGAAAGCTCTTAAAATTACTTAACATTTTTGAGTACTTATCAGTGTATCAGACCCTCTGATATATACATAATATACATCTAATATATTACATGGATGATCTTTTTACATTCTCACTACAATTACTATTGTTCCAATTTTAAATAAGATGTCCCGGGAGTTGATAAAGTATCTACAGACTTGGTCAAGGTCCTAGTCCTGACTTCTAGGAATAGATGGTTTCAGTGATTTTATCCAAGCAACTCCAGCTCTACATTTTATTAAAGTATTTCTAATAACCAGAATGGATATCAGAATATCATAATAGGAACCTTGCTTTTCATCTGAGGAAGATTTTAAATCGCCATCGAAAGCTTTTTTTTCTCTTTTGTGCAACATTATTACACTATAAAGTAAGTTGAAAATCTGAGTTAAAGGCTTGGAAGTTGGCTCAGCGGGCAAAAATGCTCGCGGTGCAAGTGTGAAAACCTAAGTTCAAATCCTCAGGACCCACATAAAGCTGGGTGTGGTAGTGAATGCCTGAAATCCCAGAGAATCTATGGTAAAATGGAAGGTGGAGACAAGAGACTCTCTAGGAGCTCATAGTACACAGCAGATAAAGACAACAAAGAAAGAACACTCTTTTATACAAGATGGAGAGCAAGGCCCACCATCTAAGCCTGTCCACTGTCCCCAGTGTGCATGCCACATGACTGAGCATACATACACATGCACACATGTGTGTGCACGTGCACACACGGTAATACGTACACAACAATTTTGGGGTTAACTTTACCTAAATTTTTGTTTAGTTAAAACCTCCTTATTTACAGATACTATGTCTTAGAGCTAAGATTTCAAGTGTCATCTAGTTCTTTTTTTTAATCTGTTCAAGAAGATTGTGATCCATTGAGAAGTGATTTTCCTAAGTTCACAGAATCACTAATGGCAGAGACAATCTATTCTTGAGTTTTCCTGGCCCCTTCCTGTATTCTCCTTACTGTAAATTAAAATGGATCTTACTTTCATAAAGATTCGTTGAACAGCTACTATCATGAAGAACATTACTTTCGACATGTTTTTTCTACACTTGGAAATGCATAAAGATTGTGTTGGGTCAACAACTCAACTGGGCTGTCTACTGTTACTACATGAGAGATGTAGTAGAAGAATCCATCTTTTAGCTCCCCATGTCTTGGAATTGGCACACAGAAGTTGCATGGTCCGATTTAATAATACACTTTTGAAGATTAAGTGACCTGCTGACGCTGTGTGCTAAGCTGGCATGTGTTTTATTTCTGTCTCAAAGTACCCATGTACTAGCAGACAGTAACAAATTTCAAACCAGAGTTTTTACTTTACTTAAATAATGAAACCTTAAGAGTTTCAAAAGCCCTGAACAGGTTAGACACTTTAATGCTATGCATAACATATGTGACACACATTTAGAGTCACAGGATTATTTTTGAGGGCTAGGAAGACTTTTTGAAAGCTTTCTCACTCCACTGGCAATGTACAAAAAAATCAAACGTGACGGGTATTTGATCACCCTATACTCCATTTTATGCATAATGAATCAGGCAAAGTAAGTATCAAATAATAAAATCAGTAAGTCCTAATTTGGAGCCAAGTTGATATGTTTTTATGTTTTATCTTTATTGTACACAGAACCTTGGGTTCCATCTAACATTGTAAAATCCTAATGTAGGTTTTTAACACGGTGGGTTTAAGTATTTGCTATTCTCAGGAATGGTGTAATGGTGGATAGCTAAATAGTGATGTCTATATCAATGATATTTTTAAAGAATTATATATAACCATAATTTCTGTAAGAGCCCAAGGTTAATGGTAATTTTATTTTTTAAATCATGTACCTAAGAATAATTTCAAAGTAGGACCAGGGCTTTTCCAGAGACTGGATGTTTGTAAAAGGCCAGCATTATTTTGGTTACTTATAATATCTCATGAGGGAAGACTTATGTAAAAATCTGTAGCAAACAATGCTGTAGTGTTGTAATGCTAAAACTTCTGCTAAAAGACTTACATAAAAATACTCATCTTCATTAAAGATGTGATCGTTTTCAAGGAGGTATTTTGAACTCGAGGCTGCTGTTGCTAAGGGGTTGCTAAGGCAAATGAGCTACTCAGCACTAATGTGCAGCTTTACTCTTCTGCCTACAAAGAGTAAAATCCCTCAGCTTCAGAGTCAGAGAGAGAGGAAGAAGAGTCAAGTGGAGGAGCGCCTCTTCCAGACAGTTGTCTAGTGTCTCTCTTGTTTCTTGCTCTTCCTTCCCTCTCAAGGAGAAAGGAAGCAACCTCTCTGAATGTACGGAAGCTGCGCAGGTAAACTAGGCCACTTAGCCAGGCAGGGTTCTGTGAAAGTAGACTGGCTTTGGCTAAGGCATAAGAGAAGTGCATGTTATTGAAAGGTAAGCAGCCGTGGGTTGCTGATCTAATACATCTGCTGGTGACTAGCCTCAGCAAATGTTTCTTGGTTTGTTTTTTTTTTGTTTCTATATAACCCAACAATAAGAATGAGTCAATAAAGAGAACGGTGCATTAGTGCATAAAGTACCAAATAATTGTGCCCTAAGCATTTTTGTTCAAAAGTTTGTCTAAAATATCTGGAATCAATAATTTATGTTCTTTCATTGAGTGCCCACTAGATCCCAAGTACTGATTTTCTATGTGCTGAGGTTATAAGGAAATAACATACAATTTCTACCATGAAATATCACAGTATAGTGTAATAATAACAATGGACTGTAATTCATTGAATACAGTCTGTAATAGAATTGTTGAAATATTATAGAGGCTTGGTATTATATTCACAGTTGATTTTTTTATAAATACATTTATAAAATATTATGAGTGGTAAATGCCTTTGGGTTTTAGTAAGCATCCAAAGATCAGGTACTTTTTTATCTGATTCCGGTGATCAGAAAGCATGCATACAACACAACAGTGGGCAACTGTGACCCTCTTGAATTCATAGGTCGGCATCTATCATCACCTGGTGGCAGAATATTGAAATTGCAGGCCAAGTTTAGGCATGAGTACTTTTTGGTGGTGCCAGTTGTTGTTACTATACAAGTTGGGAGATGTCAAAGACATTACTCAATGTGAGTTTTTAAGTACAAAATAATATTTAAGTTTATTTAAACCTATACTTTTAAATATAAAGTACTACGTCTATATTATAGTAAAATCATGTGGACTGATTTGGAAGCACATATTAAATATGAAACTTAAATTTGCTTCTTAATGGTCGTATTATCCTAAAAAAAATCATTTAAATGCCCTGATCATTTTTTCTTTATTTGAAATCTCAAGAGTTGTGAGACTGACATTTATAGACAAAGCGCTTTATGCAATGTTTGACACATTGTAGACACTCCATGATTTTTAATTATTGTTCCTTTTACAACAGTACTTACTAAATAAAGGTCCTTGCATTCATCATCACACAATATTCCTCTATTTATATTTAGAAATAGGAGATGTTAGAATGGACCCAGGATTCCTTGAAAGGGGTATAGCTAGACTCATCTGGCTGCTAATACCATTTTCCAACTCTCTTCCACTACTTTTGTTCTGAAACAAAATATTCTAACTTTACTGGCCAACTTCTATCATTCTTAAAAACTTAACCCAAATGTAACTTCTCCAGTGTCTACTGTCTTTTCCCATTTTCCCTTATACTGGGAGGATTCACACATGCAAATGACAGTTCTTCACCAGCTGGACTTCAAGTCCTTAAGGTAGGAAATGAAATTTGTAATCATTTTTGGATCTCACATTAAGAATTTAGCATGAAAATTTCCCCACAGGGCTAAGTAAATGTTTGTCTACAGCAAGTATTTTTCATTAGAACTGGAAGAGTCCATTCAAACCTTTGTTAGTGATTATTGTGTTATTGTTCTCCAATTGTTTGAAGATCTTTTTTACCATCTAGTCTTCAACAAGGTTAACTTCTCTTAAAGCTATTACTAATTTATTCATTATTCACATGCCTTATATTAGTAATAAAAGACTGTCCTGTAGGATGCTGTCTCCACCAAGCCTATGCTTGTTTTAACCCTGGCAATAAACTTTAAGTATTGTGCCCATTTTACAAGTGAGGAAGCTAAGACTTATGAAGTCAGGATATCTTTTTTATCCTCCAAGGATCATCTGTTCGGAGAACCCTACTCGGATTGAATGAAATATGTTTGGGAATAGTACATATATGACTATATATCTTCATTTATTCTCTATACGTGTGTGCTGTCCACAAACGAGAGGAAAAAGAGGTGGGCTTGAGAGCTCGGCCATTTGCCCTTTAGGAATCTTTACCTTTCCAATTTACAGCTCTAGTAGAGATAGAATAAAATGATAGTAAAATGAGACCTCTGGAGGCCATCCCTAGCTAAAACCTCATTACAAACAAATCTGTTGGCCTTTTCAGTTGAGACAAATTAAGCATGCTTTCCACCCTCCCTTTCCTTTGTCTTCTTACCTTGCTCATCTTTTTCATTAATTCAACATTTTTTTTACTAAGCATGTTGTTCTATGTTGTATAGGAGGAAAGATTTTGCTTTTAAATACAGAAGACGTATTTCTGTGTGATACGATATTCTGTGATGTGCGTGTCGGGTACCTAATATATTGTTTCATGTATGATAAACTTCTAGTACAAAATTGCATATTTCATTCTCATTTTATGAACCTATTATCTGTTTCCCCTTCCCTCTCTGCTTACATCCCCTTCCTCAGTCTACTCTTTTTGCTAAACTGGAAACTTCCTTGCCTTTTATAACATCTACTCCATTATTGGAAATTACAGAATTATAAATGAGCCTAGATATTTTATAACACATTGAATTATTTTCAGAATTGAATTAAGTGAATTAAACATTATATCCTTCAAGGGTCTAATAGCTACTCCAGATTTCATCACTTAGTGTACTTAATTTTTAACTTAATTTAGACAAGGATTTTGATGCTTTGTTTTTATTTTCTTTTTAGTGGAGCTCTTTTGAACTAATATAAGAAAGTCTCAAATCCCATAATGCAGGGGTCTCCCAGAATTCCTGTGTGTTTTCGCACTGGCCCTGCAGAGTTGCCATGTGCTGTGAGGAAGAATATACCAGAGAAAAGTCCACACTGTTGCTACACTTAAGTTATGTCCTTTTCAGAAAACTTTCTAAATATATCAGTGTTCTTATCATTACATTTCATTTCTAGAGAGGCTATTTCTTGAAGAGTATAGTCCAAGGCAAACTTGAAAGAGCAAACATACATTGACTCTGGAAAGAAGCCTACATTCAGAAGCCACTCAAGCAGGAGTTTGGGAAAGTGGGAGAGGGTGTATGAATCTACTCTGGTCAGTTTACCTGCATAGGTGAACTCTCAGCAGCTCAGGTAGACCAGATATCCATTCTTCATGTGTCCCCCCACATAGTAGCACTTTCCCACAGATAGAGTAGACATGCTACTTAGGAAGGAGAAAGGTATCAACCAGTCAGGTCATATATCTCTGAGAGAACATTCCACAGTGAATTTCTAATCCTTTCGAAGACTCTGTGTCAGCCTGGTGCATCTTTCTTTCCTTGGCAATATGTGTCCACTTTCCAATAAAACTGATTTAATGTTTCTACAGGGAAAAAAAAAAGAAGACAAAGACCAGCATCATGATTCAACAAAGGAAAATTAAGCTTTCGATTTTATCAAAGCTTTTAAATATAGTATCTCATTGTCTGGGCAGACTGATTATATGGTTTGTTAAAAAAAAAAACAGTTTCGATAATTTTCTTGAAAGAGGAGAAGATGAAAAGAAACCGATCCCCAGGAAAATGTCAGGTCGCAGTCATGGATGATGCTATTTAAATGGTGTACAATAATCATATTAGGGCATAGCACATGGAATTCCGGATTTCTGCATGACAGTGAAGAAGAACCAGCAATTATCAGTGTGTGTGTGTGTGTGTGTGTGTGTGTGTGTCCTACATTCTCTTTCCATTTTGCTAATTCAATTGAAAAGCAAGAAGAGGTAATCCAGACAGCCAGAACAGGAGGACAAGGTCCACAGCTGTGCTCGGGGGCTGGTGTGGAGAGAGACACAGACTGACTTGGAGTTTTGTGTGTTGCATGTGAATGCTCAGGACCGCCCTAATCAACTGAAAATGAGCCAGCCACAGTCATATGGAACAGGTCCGTTTACCACATCTCTTGGTCGCATGACAGATGGTAGACCGTCAATGGGTGGTATTGATTGGCTGGATTTGCCTTAGGGTAACAAGACTATGGGTCCTTAAAACCCCGCTTCATCTTATTTTCCTTTGTGCAGCGACATACAGTAGTGGTTTTCTCTTTTCTGTGCCCCAAAGCCCTGACCCCTAGCAATCCCTTTTTCTTTTTTCAAATCTAAACTCTTCCTTGGTAATCAAGTTAAAAGGTTACCTTCAGATAAACACTCTTTAAATTATCACCAAGGCAAGAAAACTCGAGAATATTTTATTTACTAGACTGATTACATTTTAATGTTTCAAGAAAGTGACATTTTTTAATTAGTGTTTAAGACATATGGTGAGTGTACAAATTAGCTTATTTCATACAACCAGAATTTGATGAGAGCAACTCCTCCTTCTCACTCCCCAGTTAAAAATTGTCACTTGAAACTTAATATATGCAAGGAGGTTAAATGCTATTAAATGATGCTGACTTGACTTAAAGATAAAAGAGACAGTCACTATCTTGTGTAGCTAGATGCTGGCTGGACAGACTGGAAAAATACTAGAATTGGCATCTGTGTCTCCAGAGATGTGGAAGTTCAGTGCTTTAATATCATCCAATCAAGAAAAACAAAAATGCCAGGTATATGTGCATGTGTGCATGCTTCTGTGTGTGTGTGTGTGTGTGTGTGTTGGTTTCTGCATTAGATGTATGGGAGAGTAAAGCAGCATGTGCATGCTTTGTTACTAGTAAAAATGTAAAAACCTTCTTCAGATGTGACCGTATAATGAATGATACGGCTCTACATCTCTATACTACACCCTCACTTGGAGGTTTCAACTTGGGGCATTCTCTTTATTCTTGGCAGAAGATCAGGTTAATTGAATAGAGTGATACAAAGGACATGCCAAGTTAGGTACACCTCCAAAATTATGTCCAGTAAAAATGTTCCTCTTTAAAGCAGATCTTAAGGGGAAAGAACAGCTCTGAGAGACAAGTGTCTGCTTTGAGCCTGTGGTTGTTTATAACTGGTCATATGATCACTTTAAAAAAAAGACATGGTTAAGCTTTGGTTTTGCCTTTTGTGTGTTTGGTGCCTTTACTTTTAAGCTTTTGGTTGTTTATATCAGTAGAGACTATGTCAAATAATCTCAGAAGGAAAGTTACACCTTTAGCTCTTGTCTCCAAATTCTGTGTTTATCTGCATAACATACATGCATCTGAGTCCAATGCTCATCCTGTGTGAATATTTCTCTTGTTGTAAAAAGAAACCGTTTTCGTGGAGTTTTTTAAGTTCTCCTTTTCTTGGGGTGGATTGTGTTTTCCTCCTTTATCACTGGCAGAATGAAAAAAGTCTTGTTTGTATCTCTTATTAGAATTGTGAGGCAGTATTTTGTTCTGTTCGGTTTTGTTCCCTTGCTTTAAATCAAGAGGAAAATTTTTATATACTTAGACATAATACGGTAGAGACAATCTTGCCTGTTAGGATATTGCTATTTCTCATGTCACATCCTGTACCTAAAAGCAATTCCGAGGAGAAAGCATGTACGCGCGCGCGCGCGCACACACACACACACACACACACACACACACACACACAC
>LOEQ01000318.1:414439-424903 GCA_001685075.1 Bramus lutescens | reverse complement strand
AGAGAGAGAGAGAGAGTTCTTTCATTGTCTCTAAAAGAATTTGTGGATGAACTGAGGTCTTTTTCTCAAGTTAGAGTTTCTATGAACAATGAAAGGGTTTCCTCAGGATAAATCCTTTGCTTTGGTCTCTTTTCTCTGTACTTATCTCCTTTTTGCAGCTGAATTCTCTTCCTAGGCAGAACACTAACCCATCTATAAAGAGACATTCTCCTTCATTTAGTCCTTGGTACTTTAATACCTTATTTTAATTAAAAACAAAAATGGAAGAAGAAACAAATTACCTGTTATGTACCACAAATAAGGAATGGCGGGCAGTCTTGATAAAGGTCATTACATACGGACAGAAATACTTTGGCCTTGACAAGTTTCTTCATCGATTCTAGTAACCTGTAGCTACCAGTCACTTAGTTTACATACATGGACATTTAATATATACTTTTTTCTGTGAGATAGCCAATGAATGCTAGGCATACACGTATGTGCAGCAAATGCTGCACTGCAGTATTTTTTCTCCTTGTCATTGGGAGTTTGGGGGGTACGAAGGTACATGAACAGTCCCAAGCTTCTATCTTATTGTCTTTCAGTTGATGCACTGGTCAGTTCTTCTTTGGAAAGAAGTAAAGTCAATGTTTCATCACTGACTATCCAATCCTTCATGCATTTGATGGATATGAGAAGCGTGGTATCAAAGTGTTTTTGTGAATTCTTGCATCTGTCTTAGCTTTTCTTTATTTGGTGTTAACCAAGTGTGTGTAAACATATACCTGTAAGTTTACGTGAATCTCTAAATGGAAAGAAAACAGAAGTAGTCTACTTTTCCTAAGTACTTCATTTTCTTTAATTCCAAGAGTTCCTTTAATAGAAAAAAATGTGAATTTTAAAATATTTATCAAAAAGATGTTGAGATTCTGCAGACTTCCATCAGAAGCCAGACACTTTCTTTACCAACCACTTGAGGAGCTGTAAATGTGCAAATCCTGAACTATCTCTGCTAGCCAGAGGGTCCTCTCAATCAAGGGACCAAGGGATGGAGTTTGAATTTAAATGAGGTCCTTTGTTCTTTGGGGATATTTTAATGTAATATTACCATTGGTAATATTAGTAACAATAATGAGGATGAGGAGGAAGTAAATGGGCATCCTGTACTTTGTCTTTTCAAGTTTTGTGAGTGTAGGGTGTTTTAAGGTCACCCTTGGGTTTTGAAGCCTCAATAAGTCTGTTTTAGAGCTAGAGAACTTTTGTAAATCAATGGCTTCCAAGGGTTAAAATGGGGAAATGGCCTGAGGGCGAGTGGGTAGCTGGAGGTTTCATATACAGTGATTGTCTGAAATTTGCTATTTAGCAATGAAAAGGAGAACGTCTGAAGGACAAGGATGTGGGGGAGAGCATGGAGGTGGGGTGGGGGTAGACATGGAACCACAGCACCTAGGACAGCAACATGTGATCTGTTCATTTCTGGTGTGTTGGAGCCCATGAGTGACAAATTGGAACTGTTGCAGTACAGGATGCCCCATAATTTCTCAGAACCTTGACTTTGCTGCTTTATTTCTTCCTTGTTTGCTTGTTCACACCTCTAATTATATCCAATTTTTGGGTTCTAGCTGGGGGTCCAGAGATGAGACATTGTGTTGTTTACTTCACTAAGAATTAAGGCAGCATGTCTACAATAGCTTTGGAGCATCGGTGTTAAGAACCAATAGCTTTGAGAAGGAAATTGTTACAAAAGACGGAAAATAAGAATGCAATCAGCCAGTCAGCTAGATTTGGATGTCCACTGTGCCTGTCGGTAATATTTGTGTTGGTTAAGCATTCATTAAGAAATAAAGTATGATTTTGGTGCTTTTATCAGGCTGGTAGCTCTCTCTCGTACCTCTCCCAGTTCTCTCCTTCCTGCCCCAACCCTGAGATTCTGCCTTCACCATTTTTGCTTTGGACTAGTTTTACCCAGATCCTTGTCATTAGCACCAGAGATTACCCCCCCCAGGAACCCCAGTAAAGATTGTCTCCTCAAGTCTCAAGAAATACTGAAAGCAATCAAAGAATCCTTAAATAAATTCCAGTTAAGAAATTGGCAAAACATTGAAGAAGTGCTGTTTAGTGCAATTGTGCTTACATCTTTATTGTTGATACTGTTGTTGAAAATCTTTGTTTTTAATCCCAGAAGTTAAATACAAAGCTAGGGGTTTTGTTAATGAAAAAAAATTAAATGACTTAGGTATCCCCTGAAATGACTACTGATGGACTCTTGGTTTGAAAAATAACATTTGAGCTTAAAATTTCAAATATTCATTTTAAGATACTAAAAAAGGAAACTTTTTTATAGGAAATATAGTTTCTCTTCAGGATAGAAGGAGACAGAGAATGAAGTTCAGCCACGCTGACAAATCAGAAAGCACCACGTGTTGGAGGTCTGTGCCCTTTGGGGCAGGGGATCCTATCTTGTGCCTGCAGGGTCTGAATCCTCCTTCTAGCTGCATTCAACCCTCTTGTCACAAGGGTCCCTTGGATCTGATGGCCACTCCTTGTTCCATGAAGAGGTGTTTGTTGAAGACTTACTACATACATTTCTTTGAAATTCAAGGTTGCCGCTTCTCTCAGTGATGATCAAAGCGATTGGGCGTAGATTGCTATGACTGGGGTTAAGGCTGAGGGGAGAGGTCGTGAGGCTCCCATTACCCAATGACACTGGTGCAGAAGGGTTAGCAGTTTCATCAGAATGTTCAAGTTGAATGTCGGTGGTTTTCATTGTACAAATCTCTAAGTGACTCCAAAGGACAGAAATTAAAGATCTTCTAGAGACAGTTTTTGTCTGTAATGTTCCATGCATCCAGATGTTCGTGCTCAGGAAGAAGCAGTTTGGACAGTTGGAAGGAACTTGTCTTTCAGCCAGATGCCTGTGAGACTTGCCTGGAACCTGTTAATATTACAGAAATATGAATACCTTCCTGTTAACAGAAATTTCTTTTTTATTCTTTCTCTTTTTTTGAAATCTTGTTTTTGCTAGCTTTATTTTTTATTTAAACAATATTTTTCATTTATTTTACATACCAACCATTTTATCCTCCCTTCTCTCCTCCTGTTCCCTCACCTTTACAATCTACCCCTTTCCCCATCCACTCCTCCTCAGAAAGGAACAGGCCTCCCATAGGTTTGCACAAGACATAGCACATCAAGTTGAGGCAAGACTGAGTTCGTCTCCTTACTTGGAGTTTTTTATTCTTTTTTGAGACAAGTCCTCGCTGTATGTTGTCCAAGCTGGTCTTAAAATACTTGATTCAAGTGATCCTCCCACCTCAGCCTTTAGAGTGCTTGGGACTACAGTTGTGTGTCACTATGGCTGGCACAATTGTCTCCTTTAATATCATTTTCCTCTATAACTGCATCTGGGCAGACTGTGACCCTCTTGGCATAGCTTTGCACAAATTAGAACTTTGCTAATAGAGTAGAAGACATGGCATTATCTTTTAATACACATCTCGACAGTGTAGACTCTCTCTCTCTCACACACACACACACATACACACACACACAAACACACACACACACGCACACAGCTATGACCCCCTAGTATGCTATGGCCTGTGCCAATAACTTCTCAAGCATTTCGTGTTTTCCTAAGCTATGAATTTAAACCCTTTAAATAAAAAAAAAACTTTAAAAAGAGTCAAACTGAGCTGTTTATTTATTTTATTTTTTTATTTTGAATGCCCCTCTTAGAAAATGCCACAGTAGTAAATATGTCTCTAACAGTAAACTTAGACTCTGGGCTGTTTAAAAGTGGAAAGGCTGCAAACTTGCAGTCTTTGCTAATGAAATTTTCATTAGGAAACTGCTCACTTCAAATGGAGTAAACTGACTATATCCCTGCAAATTTGTGATTTGGACCGGGTTTGACTCATTCTTTCTCATGTTCCTGTTTGTAACGTAGCCAACCACACAGCTAAAATTTGGATATGGTATGTGTCTTTCACATTAATTATCCCTGTTGATGCACTGGGTACAGAAAGTCCAATTCCCCTAAGTCCAGATTCTTACTGTAACACCAAAACAAAAGTGATACTTATGAATAATATTGAGAGAGTTGTCCTCATAGTAACTGTTCCCTAAAGGAAGCTTTACATAAATGTACATTTATTATTCAGAATATTAAAAGGCAATCCTTAGCTTTTACTTTTTAATTTGGACTAAAATATGTAAATTGCTTTTATTTTGGAGTTGCTCTGTTTTAGGTGGCTTTGGGGGAGGATAACTTTCTAGTTTGATTGTATTTTAATTGCCTCTATAATGGAAGAGGTTCTACTCTTGAAATCAACCTGGTTATTGTGATTAGGACCCTGAGGGCCAGTGTGCAGTTGAGGCTAAAAACATAAATATTGGCCTGTCAAAATAGAGGAAAAAATAGTTTCATTCCTACAGCTACCACAGTAAGCATGCTTTTGTTGGAAAAGTCAGCTCAGAGGTCATGGAGCCCTAAGTGCCTCTGAATGAGGGGCCCCTTCATAGTGCACACATGCTGGAAAACCTCTGGGAATATTTACTTTCCTTAATGTCTTTCTGTCCTCCTTCCTCTGTGTGTGTGTGTGTGTGTGTGTGTGTGCATGTGTAGAGAGAGAGAGAAATTTGTGTATTTACTTATGTGTTGGCTACATGTGTGTCCACATCTGTGTGAAAGCTGGAAATTGATATCAGTTGTTATCAAGTATCTTCCATGATCAATTCCCACTATACTTATTATATACTTACTAAGTTAGCATCTCTTGCTGAACTTGGAGCTTGTCAATTCTGGCTAGTTTAGCTACCTGGCTTGACCTGGGGAACCCATCTCCGCCTTCTGAGTGCTGGAATTAAATATGGCTGCCATGCCTGCATTTTTTTTATATGGGTTCTTAAGATCCACTTCTAGTCCGCATGCTTGCTTCCCACATGCTTATCCATGACCCCATCACTCCAGCCACTGTTTTACTCTTGAAAGAAATACTAAAATTTTCTAGGAGCTAAAAAGATGGCTCAGTGGTTTAGAGCACCTACTGCTCTTGTAGAGGACCTGGGTTCAGTTTCCTGCACCCATGTGGCTGCTCACAGCCACCCTAACTCCAGTTCCAGAGGACTCTTCTGGCTCTGAGGACACTGTGCATACATGGTGAATGCATGCAGGCAGAACACACCACAAGCACAAAAATAAGGTTTTTTTTGTTTTGTTTTGTTTTGTTTTTAGAGTCCTAATTTTTCCAGCTGGGTGATTTTGGAGAATGTAGTTCAACTTTTTGAGTTTAATTTTCTCATTTTTAAAATAGGAAGATAATGAATGTCTGATTTCCAGAGCTGCAGGGAGAATCAAATGAGTACCAACATTGAACAGAACCTGCCACATATAGGGCCTGAACATGACAGGGCTTAAAGGATGAGTTTCCATTCGTCTGTCCAATCTTCTGTCTCTTGGCAAAAGGCCTCCTCCAGGGAAAAGATGTCCGTCAGCCCAAATGCAGTGTCCTGGGAAACTGCGCTGCATGACACCCTCAGAGCCGCCATTTCCTCACAGCGCTCAGAGGAGTTAGCATACCCTGCGATTCTCACACAGACCCTCAGTCCTTCCCGGGAACTGGGTGGCTTTACTACATTTTGTATGGCCTCCAAATTTTGAAAGACACGTCCTTTGAAATTAGAATTAAGATGGGATTTAGTCATCAAAATAGAATAAAATCTGAGTGTGTGATTAATTTTAGTCAGTGTTGCACTGTTTTTAATTTCATGATAGAGCCTGGTAGAATCTGGAGGAGAAAACTAGAAATAAAATAAGAATGGGTTCAGCTTAATTAATGCTTCATTTCGCTTTTACCCAGAAACAAACTTAACTTGGGAGCTATTTTTCACTGTCTCCACATCTACCTTTTTTCTCCATCCACCTTGTGTTCCCAAAAGGCTCGATTTTCCAGTTCTTTTTCAAAGGAGAAGCTGAAGCTAAATGAGTTCCTGTGATTTTTCTAACTTTGCCTTCAGTTTTCTCCTTCTGTTTAGAGAGACAGGACGGTGGATGGTTTGGGCAGTACAAACGGCTCTAGAAGTGATCGGATCGGCTGAAGAGGTGTGTGAGATGGAAAAAGAGTGGTGGACCTCTGGTTATTACCCTCCTATTTGAAGAGACGAGAAGAGAAAGAGCGAGAAGCACTGGGTGAGGGGCACCATCACAAACCTTGGCATGCTGGTCATTGACTGCACATCCCAAGGGTAGTTAAGAATGTCAGGATGGGTAGAAGTTGGGCCAGATCTCATGTTTGTATCTTTATCCCGTGCTCTGAATGGGCAGCTTAAATAAGAACAATAAATAAATCCACACATTGTCCTAAATTGGCACCCATTGATTTTGCCAGTGAGGATGAAAGAAAAATACAAGTAGTTACTGAAGTAGCTCAAGGCTTAAAATAAAAACACAATCCTTAAAACACTTTTTTAATGTCACAGATTTTCAGTTCCATTTCAGGGTGGACAGGAAGTAGTTTTTTCAATTCGATCTTTAAAACAAGACAAGGACTTAGAGATCCGTCTGCCTACTCTCCCCAGTCCTTGCAAGCCCTGTGCTTTTCTTTTTAAAGAGATACGACTCTGTAAAAGACAGTAAAACTTTTCTCTTTCCATATGAATCCATTCCAAGTCCTTGCCAAGAATTTCTTATGAGAGTAGCAGGTGTGTGTCTATATACCTTGTGTGTGGTATGCAGGCACTCTAGGCAAATTTGGCCATTTTTATGGTGTGGTTGGATGGGCATAAATACAGATGTAAAAGGTGGAAGCTGGACTTGTAATTCAGTGATAGAGTCCTTGCCTTTCTTGTGTGAAGCCATGGGTTCAATCTCTAGCACTTAAGAGTGTGAAGCTTGGTTTAAAAAAAAAAGGGGGGTGACATAAAAAGAAATTTCTCTGTATTTTAGCCCAGAAAAATGTCACCTGTTAATGAAGGACCAGAAAGAGAAGATTGGATTGATGACTTGAGTAAGCAAATGGGTAGAGTAGGGAGTAGGAAGATAGTTGTAGATCCACTCTGTGTAGATATTTGTGATGTTTAAAAGTGGAAAGTTCATCAATGTATATAAGAAATTATTTCTTGTATTTTATTTTATTTCTGTTTTAAGACTTCTTATAAGAAGAAGAATGTTTGAACTCAGAAGTGCAATAGTAAAATTTTCTGTCTGGTGATTGTTGTTGTTTTGTTTTGTATTGAGACAGGGTAGGGTCTCCATGTAACTAACCAAGGCTGACCCAAGCCCATAATCTTCCTGTCTCAGGCTCTTCCAAGGCTGGGATTACAGGTATATACAACCAGACTCTGCAGAAGGAACTTTTAAACACATCTCCTCTTAATGAATTTTGGAGACACTGGCTTGTAGTTGGTTGAGTCTTAGCACTTGCCCAGAGACCAAGTTGCACCAGCATTCCAAGGACAGAGAAGGAAGTTTGCATTCTAGAACTCCAGCTGCTTCCTGTGTGGTTCTGCAGAGCATGTTTGTGTCCATTGAGATCACCACTCATATTCACTTGGTGCTGTATTATTTTTGTCTTATGCTGTCCATTTTGTTCCTTTAAATGTAATATAGGCAGATACTATTATCCCTTTTTATATAAAATAAAGCTTAGACACTGTCTCAGTTTATAAATTAAACATCATCAAAATGCATTACTCCTAAGTGTCTGGGAACATGTCTGCATCTCCAAAAATTACATTTCTTGGGGGAAACAAAGAAGGTAACCTATTCTAGACTGAAATTTTAATTGTAGACTCAGTAAACATACATTGCAAATTTACTACATGTAAGACTGTGTTGTAGATCCTCTTAGAATAATGTTTCATCACTTAATCTACACCCTAATACAGTGTGCAAACGGTGAGAGGCTGAGAGTAGACCATGTCAGCACAGAGGACTTCCACTGAACACAAGAAGGAAGCATCGGTTCTTTGAGGGGGAAAGGAGATGGGACTTATTGAACTGCATTCCAGGAAACGCAGATAGACAGACATCTCAGAAGAGAGAGGTTCCCTGTGGACAGAATACTATGCATAAAATCATGGAGGCAGAAACTTCTCAGATTTGCTTGAGTAAGAGGTACTTGAGTGAATGCAACCAAAGATGGGTAAAGAAAAAGCTTGACAGGGAGAAGCTACAAGTTAGGAAGATGTGAGCAGTGTAATAATATGGTTTTAACTTTGTTTTGGTGACTTAGATGAGAATCTGCTGTGTCCTGATCGTTTTTGCAGGGCCAAGATGTCTTTACTTAGCTACCATATTTCAGAAGTCAAGACTCCCTAAAGATGCTTCCTGACCCAGGGGTTACAGGGCCCTGTAATCCTCATATCCGGGAAGCAACAGAAGTAAGAATATTAAATCTATTTTATATTGTAAAGAAAGGAGCCATTTAAAGGAGCTTATGCTATTTGCACCAAGAGGTAATGGTCGTTTTGTGGCAGAAATGGCCAGAGAGAGGATGGCAGTGGGTGTGAAGCAAACTTATTCCTTGCTGCATAAAAAACGTAGCCACTTAATCTCTTTCAAGTTCTGCACCAGGTAAATTCACTTTTCTGAGTTAGGTATCTGTTGTTATCTTTTCAGCTTGGAGACCAAAAATCATGCCAAATGCTCTCTTATTTCAATCCTGGTATGTAATAGGCACTCAATAAGTGTTCATAGAGTTGTCATAATGTGATTTTGGTGTCTCTTTTTTTTCTCAAAGAACCTAACTACAGTTTAGGAGACTTGTGAGTCTTAGATCTTTCATTAATTTACAGGATTCTGTTTAGCCCAAATCACTTAACTTTACAGAGTTTAAATTTGTTTGTATATAATATATAATTAATGCAACTTTATGTCTTAATATGATCCATTAAACTATAATTTTATAACTCTATAGACAGGAAAACAATATTGGCAAACCAGTAAGCTGTTGTTCCATGAAAATGTACTGAAATACCTACTGTGTGTGAACTCTACAAAGATAGCTAGCTCAGTGTGTCTCTGCTCTTAAGAGTTTATCAGCTGCCATTGAACTTCTGATGTCATCGTAACAGGAGATAGTATGGGTATAGTGTTTCATACCATGTGTTCTATTTTGGAAGTGCTGATAACAAAGTACCTGACACATAATAGACAATCAAAAAATATTTGTTGGGTTAATTCTGGACTAGGAATCTGGGAAGAGAGAATTAGAGAGCCTTTAAGCCAAAGAATCACTGCAGATTTTGTGACTGTACCTCCCTGTATAGATGCCCTTATCTGCAACGTGGGCATATTCATCTGTCCCAAAGTCAGCGTTTTTGAATTCCTAAAAGTGACGATAAAAAAATAGTCAATAAGAGCTTGAGAACTCAAATTGTAGGATTCAAGTTCTATCCAGTCAGAAGGAATGTTTTCCTCATAGTGTGGGGGAAAATGTCCTTTGTTGGCGACACTTAAAGAACAGCAAACCAGGGCTGGGCTTTCTTAGAGTTTAAAATAATAATAGTCATAATCATAGCTATGTCGCTAGTTTTACTGTGTCACTCACTAGCCTTACAGCCACAAATCATATTACTTTGGGGCCTCGGTTTACATATTTGCAAATCCATTTGTATCTCTCAGGCTGTGGAGGTTAAATAAATCCATTTGTTAGGTATGAACTTATGAAGAGTTACTATTGGGTGGTCTCTGAAGAACTAGTAGCAAAGGGTGCACTGTCCTCTGTCTGCAAGGAGCTGTGTGTCTGCAGTGGCACTTGAGAGCTGGGATTCAGACCCCACCTGCAAAGGCCACTGCTGAAAGAATGCAGCACCCTGTGGTGTCCTGTGGTATGTGTACTTCCTTCATGTACGCGACTCATTTGCATTTCAAGATTATTAAGGCAACAGTGTTGCAATATACATCTCTTTTGTCCCCTTTGCCTTTGGGTCTTAGCCTTGTCTATTGGCACATTGCTCCTTATACCATAGTTACTGGATAAATCCAGCCCAATTCAGCAAATATTTACCAAGTCGTTCAGGGTACTGTGCTGGGGAAGGGAGAGTAACATTTGCCGAGCAGAAATGAATTGAAAATGACTTTGGAGCACAAAAGGGGACCAGCCTAGTGAGGAGGTAATATGTCAGTGCCGAAAATGCCTCTGATCTCTTCGAGACAAGAATAGAG
The DNA here is from genome assembly GCA_001685075.1 of Bramus lutescens. Taxonomy (NCBI): domain Eukaryota; kingdom Metazoa; phylum Chordata; class Mammalia; order Rodentia; family Cricetidae; genus Bramus; species Bramus lutescens. The sequence goes on along the minus strand of LOEQ01000318.1, from coordinate 414,756 downwards.
ACCCAAAGAAGACTCTGCTGTGAGCCTGAAATAAAATACTAATACCAGTACTACTATTAATAATAATAATAGGTTCCTCTCTCTTTCTGAGTATTGTTTTGTTTATATATTGTGGAGAAACCATTTATTTGCTATGAGCACACAATGAGGACAGTCTCTGTGATCGTTACTCCGTTTTGTGTGGCTCAGGAGCATGTCCTTCTGCCTTCTCAAGGCCCAGGAGACTCTCTGTGGCCTGGCAGTGCTCTCCTGTTCCTTTCCCATCATCTCTCTTTCTCTCTCTCTCTCTCTCTCTCTCTCTCTCTCTCTCTCTCTCT
>LOEQ01000318.1:376004-397763 GCA_001685075.1 Bramus lutescens | reverse complement strand
TAGATAGATAGATAGATAGATAGATAGATAGATAGATGGGTAGATAGATAGATGATAGATCAGACAGACAGACAGACAGACAGATCTTTTAAAAAAAAGAGTAAACAATTGTGGTGTCCTGGTGATCCAATCCCATCTCTCACTTTAAGTAGTGACCTTGAGCCAGTCATTTCCCTCATCTGTTTCAGTCTCCTCATGATTGAAATTATGGCACTGGGCTTGTGGTCACTGATGTTCTCTGACCATGGCTCCTTGTCTGTAGGTGTATATTTCCAGGCCCCACCTCAGAGCCTAGCATATCAGGCCTCCATCGCTGTCCACCCAACGTATCCAGATCTAACCATAATAGAAATAAACCTTTTATGTGCAAATGATCTGTTATGTTGAGGAAGTAGAGCTATAGGTGGATTAAATATTCTGGGAGACAGCAATGGGGGCAGCACAAAGGGCAGAGAAGATATCCGCCATGCCCACCAGCACCAAGCATGGGAGTGCCTCCAGAAAGGCTTGTGCAGTCTCTGTTTCTCACCTTTCCTGCAGAGATAAACAACCTGGCGATGATCTGGTAGCTGCATGTCTGCAACCTTCCCTCTTGCTTGTGTTATATGTTTTTGCAGAAGAGTGATGGGAGGGGTGAGTGAAGGTGTCAAGTGTAAGTAATTAGTCATTCAAACCATCAACATTTTCAATGGCAGGATTTGAGTGCCTACGTTATTGTGTGCCGCTCTAATAGTTTATCCCTGAAATTTTCTGCCTGTATAATGTTTCTTAAAATATATCAAGGGAACATAAAAGATTTAATGCCGTGCTTTGTGCACCCATTAGAGTTGGAATTCAACTGAACCTCCTCGAAGCTCTATACTGGATGCTGACAGCAAATTCTGTTCTTAATTGCCTTTCAGAAGAGGGAAGGAGGGCAAGCTAGGGGTTTGGAGTCTGGTCAGCTGCAAAGTTGGTTGTGAGACCCGCACAGAATGTTTCATTGAAGTACGTGTGTGTGTCGAGTAAATGATATATTTATTTGCAATGAAAAGCAGGTACTGCGAGAATGTCATCGATATTTTCCTGAGGAAGCAGGTGTTCTGATAGTACAGCTTCTGTGCTTGTTTGAGAATGGGCTTCCCACCAAATGTGTTTTTGTTACCTCTGGTCCATTTCCCAAAGTAGAGAACACAGGTGTCCTCCCTTTAGTAACCTTAAAATGCTGCAGCTTCATATCCACGCTTTCAACATCTTTATCCCTTAGTGACTTCTCTTATTTTCAGGTAATGTTTTTAAAATCTTCATTCATTCAGAAGCCAGATTTAATGCTGACATTTTAAATTCCTGACTTTTTTTAATCCTGTGATGCATTCTGGAATGAATCATTAACACCAGTGAAGGGTCTCTTAATATGATCTACACAACACAATTCCAAAGTTTTCTCAGCTTTTAGACTACAGTCTTACTGAAAACGCTGTGTGTGTGTGTGTGTATTTTCATCAGTTCTTCCAGATACACAAGAATAACTGTTTAGTGTGTGTTTGCAGAGAAAAGAGAGAGCCACCTCTACCACACAAGAATAACCTGACCTAATTTATAGCTGCTGTCTGTGGAAGTAGCTCAATGGTGAACACTGCATTTCATGGCATTTTTTCAAATGTTAGGGTTCAGTTAGGGTTGTCTAATGTGTGATAAGGCTCCACTCTGGGAATTGGTGTAAATCAGGAAACCCAAATAGGATGTAAGGAGATCTAGACACTGAAGGAGGAGCTGAGGTACTCCGTGTAGACTTGGCACTGCCCGGGGCTCTCTGGAACAGTTTTACCTGTAAGAGGCTGGCGTGGACCAGTGCTTTCACCACATGTCCGTCTGTGAGATGAGCATCCAGCAAATGAAAGATGAGCCTGCTAGATGTCTCTGAGCATGCTTCATTGTGGCATGCATTCTCCATATTCCACCATCAGCACCAGAAAAGCTGCTGTGACCCAGGCTGTCTTCTTGGTGTCTTTGCTGGAGCTATAAGAAGGATAATGTGAGAAAGGTCGTTAGCAAGAGAGGGGCACCACAGATTGTGTAGCAGATTTGGGGAGGGTAGTTGAAATGTGGGGTATGGTTAAAACAAAATTCAGAAGCTGGGTAGCTTTGAGGTTCTGTCAAAGAGTCCTCCTAAAATGCATAAATTCTGATTTTTCAGGTTCATTCCCTAGTCGGCAGTGTTCGCTGCGTGGGTTATCTGGGACACCTGACATGAGGAGGAGAGGGGACAGCACAGAAAATGGAGGCAATGCACAGGCCCACACAGTCCAAGGGTCGCACTCAGGGGAGACCTGCCTCCCAGCCAGGGGTTCTGCTGATGCCCTTGTAACTTCATTTCCAGTAGCACGCTCCCCAGCAACCCTTACTCTTCTCCTGGGCCTAGGCTCAAGGGTAAAGCAGCTGACTAAGCTTTCCAGGTATAGTTTTTACCAGTCTTGAGGACAGACTCAGCTAAAATTCTTCTCAGAAGCCTGTCACTTCCTCTTTGTGGCCTGTATCAGCTTTCGGGTACCCTACAGTTGACCTGAGGGCAAGAAAAAAATTCTGGTGGTGGGAGAAGTAGAGAGACACCTAAGTTACTTACATGACATAGGTAAAGACCCTTAGACAGTCTGCGTCTTCCCCGAGCTGCTTTTCTTTGGCTCCTCTCAAGACTCCACGGTTTTCTTCTGGTTTCGTTTCCCATATGTAACCATCAGAAGAGGAAATAAAGTGACAGTCACCTGTGCTGGAGATGGAGAGAAAAAATAGTTAGGATGCCTCTAGGCACTTTGTGTTCCAGACACCCCGTAGATAAGAACTCTCATCCTAAAGATGGCAGTGCCTGCTGGCCGTCGTTCTAGCTCAGCAGAAAAGGCTGTGGGGCTCAAAGCACTGAGGTGACCCACCTGAGATCACTCGCTAGTGCGCAACCCACCCAAGGCCGCATGGCTAGTGTGTGCTTGAACTAGAATTTTAAGGCAACTTGACTCAAAACCACATTCCTGTGTGGATAAGATGACTCACCAGGTAAAAGCACTTCCTCCCAAGCTTAAAAGCCTGAATTTAATCCCAGGAAGCCACATAGTAGAAGGAGAGAACCAACTCCTGCAAGTTATCCTCTGACCCCACATGTGTGTCATGGTAAGCTCACACATGCGTGCATGAACACACACACACACTATATATATATATGTATATATACACTTATATGTATATATATATATAGTTATTTTTAAATGCTAGCCAGTCATCACATGACTCATTCCTTTAATCTCTGCATTTGGGAGGCTGAAGCCAAAAAATCCTGAACTGAAGGTTAGTCTGAGATACATATATGTGTGTAGATACAAAAAAATTGTAACAAAAATGCTCACAGCAACACTGTCTCAAAACAACATTTAAAAGAAAGAAAAAATATTCCTTTTTACTACACCACTCTGCTTCAGTTGACAAAATGAATAAAAACAGAACTTTATAAAAAAAATCACCAAATATTGAGAAGAATGTGGAACAGCCAAAATGTTCATTCTCTGCAGGCGAGAATGTTAAGTTTGGCTAAGCACTTTGAAAACCCAATGGCAGTATCCATTAAGGCTTATCATACATATCCCTTATGACCCCAAAATTGGAATCCTAGAAATGTGTGTAGATATACCAAAAGACATGACAGCAATACTTATGCTAGATCAGAAGTAGAAGTAGCAGATAAATAAGACATGTTAGTTACATACAATGGAATTGTCTGTGGCAGTGAAGAAGAATGCCTATGGCTATGTGTAACAGCACAGAAAACACTTTAGATGTGTGATAAATCACAAAAGAGTACATGTGGTACTATTATGTATATGAAGTTTGAAAAGGGGTATATCAAATCTATGGACTGGAAGTTACAATAGTAGTTACTTTTATTTAAACAATGAGGGGCAGGGCAAGAGGATTTCTACCATCCTAGTCATCTTCCATCTTATGACCTAGAGGAAATTGTCCAGGTCTGTTCACTTAATAAACACTCTTGAGTTGTATGTAGCCTTAAAATTTATACATTTTATGACATTTTTGTTATATTCAATGAAATTTTTTGCCAAAGAAAAATATCCTCTGGTCACACAAACAGTACTATCACTGAAGGAACTGGTTCTCAGGGGTTGACTGTACTGGTTTTCCTAAGTACTGAGATATATAACATATTAGGATATGAACACTTGCCCTCTTGTGAGAAGTCCAGTCAGGTGACAGGCAGCATGACACTGGTAAATATCAGGGACTTGTTTTTACCAATATTCAGCTGCTGTATAAATGTCATCTCCCTTCCTACCATTTTTCAAGGCAGGTGACTTTGTGTTGCCTTTGTCAGACATCAAAGAGCTGAAATTTTCATCCCCAGTCGTTGATGACAATTTCAAAGGTGATAGAAGCAATATCATGAAGGACAGTGGTTTAGTTAGGTTTCTGTTGCTGTGATAAAACCATAACCAAAGGCAGGAGGAAAGGGTTGATTTGGCTTATACATCCTGGGTCACAGTCCAGTGAGAGAAGCCAAGACAGGAACTACAAGGGGGATATGGGTGATCTCTAGATGGGGCCAGAAAACCTGGGTGCACACCCAGATTCTGCCCCACTTTTCTACAGAGAGTCACTGGATGTCTTGACATAATCTCAAACATGGCAGAGGGAACTGAACTTACTCCCTGGAACGTTAGCTACCTTCTGGCTCTGTGGTTTGATGGTTTTCCAGTTTTATCAGCCTGTGCAGGGCATCTTCAAGTCCCACCTTTCTGTGCTTGATCTCACTGCTGCATCTTCTTCTGTGCCCTTTCTCTGAATCCCCTTTTCCAAGAAGCAGGGATAATTAAATGCCTGTAGCCTACTGAAAGTTCCTAAGGGTAGGGAATCAATCTTCTTTTTTATTATTTTTCTTGCATGCTTCCTGGGACAGTTCAAATATGTTTAATTAGATATTTAAATAAGTATTTATATTAGGAGAAAGTCCTCTTGGAGTAATATGTAAGAGCCATAGACTATGCCAGATCCAAAGGTGAAGGCCTAGAAAAAAAAATTCTTGGTTGTGTTTTTGTTTGTTTTATTAGAGGCCCCAGTGGGGGGGGGCAGTAACAGAATGGCTGGATTTTTTTTTAATTAGATGATTTTGCATCTTCCCAGAATGCACTCATGAATCGGAAGTTTGATCAGTGTTTAAGCCTCAGTGCAAATCTAAGACCTTCACATATGGAACAGCCCCACTTAATTTAATGTCATTTTATTTTATGAGATAGTTAATAAACAGGTACTGTATTTGATCTTGTGAGTTTAGTCCTCTATATTTAGCTTTTTCAGCTTTAATGGAACTATAATTTTAATCATGATTATTACTTTGCATTTTAATTATAATTTGGTATGGCTTAAGTATACATTTCTGAGAGTGATTGTGTAATGAAAACAGGAATTAGCTTTTCATTAACAAAATAATGGGAGAGTTCCCACTGCATTCTAGTCTGTGTTCAAAATCTAGGGGCTGGCCTAAAAATAGCAAGAGGAGCTTAACATCCTGGTTAAAAACATGCTTCTAAATCAGCTGTGTTCACAAACCAGTCTCTTTGCTCCATCTTGCCTCATCTTGTTCCCTTTCTTTTCAGCAAATAAAATAAAATCTAAACAGACTTTGTGTCTTCTGAGATTTCAAAATTTTTTTTTTTAGATAATTAGCACCATGGAGCCTCAGGTGTCAAATGGACCGACATCCAATACAAGCAATGGACCCTCCAGCAACAACAGAAACTGTCCTTCTCCCATGCAGACAGGCGCAGCCACAGATGACAGCAAAACCAACCTCATCGTCAACTATTTACCCCAGAATATGACCCAAGAGGAATTCAGGAGTCTCTTTGGGAGCATTGGTGAAATAGAATCCTGCAAACTCGTGCGAGATAAAATTACAGGTATGCTCTTCAACATTAAGGCTGGGGATTCACAAACACACAATGTGTGTGTGTGTGTGTGTGTGAGAGAGAGAGAGAGAGAGAGAGAGAGAGAGAGAGAGAGAGAGAGAGAGTGCATCTGAATGCCTACATCACATATCCCACATGCAATGATTGCATGTATACATGCCACAAACTCATACCATGTACACACATGTACACCACAAAAGCCCCCTTGCAGACTAATTGAACTAGAAAGCAGATGAAGATTTTCAAGTGTGTTTCCTCTTTACATGGAATGGCCCTTTGGTTTTATACTCATTTATTTTTGATCAGCTGCCACTACTCTTCTTTTTCTTTTATTTTAAGACAGGGTCTCATGTGTCCCAGGCTGGCACAGAACTGGCTGGATAGCTGAGGATGCCTCTGCTTTCTGACTGCAGGGATTACAGGCATGTACTGCCATGCCTCGTTTTACGGGTGCTAGAAATAAGGGCTTCAAGCGTACTGGACAAGTACTCTACCAACCGAGCTGTGTCCCTAGCTCCTCCTTTGTTTGCACTTTAGTCCTGAGCTCTGCCTTCTGTCTTTCCTACCCTGTACTCTACGCTGCTTTCACTCCTTTCTTCTGTTCTCAAACATTTGGTTTGTATGTGCCCAGTTTTCTTCCATATGTCATGACACATGTTTTAAAAAGGGGGCCAAGTGGAAGGATGACATAATTGCTCTTTGTCTCTGAGAAGAACAAATCCCAAAGATAGCAGACGATTCTAGAATGTAAATACTCCACAGATGAAGGAAGATGCCTAGTGAAGATATCTATGGGAAATAGTTTATCTCATACATTGGTTCATTTTGAAGATGGTCTTCAATTACTTGCTTTCTTCTTGACCTTGTGCTTAAAAACAGAGCAATACCCATACCCCCATACAACCTCAGTAATCAGGATTTTAATGTTTGTCAGACAATTATACTATGCCTGTTTGGGGAGAAATTTCCCTATAATCTTATTGGAAGTGAGAATATCTTCCTTAAAAAATTAATGAGCTGCATAATGAGGGCTACCAGTGAAGCTGCTACCAGAGTGCTCCACTCGTAAAGTCATCCACATTAACCTTGAGGACTTGTCAGTCGTGAACGTTGACTGCTGTTTCAGCTTAACTGAGAAGCAACTGGCTTGCACAAATGAAAATGGAGTCTTGTGATTTAATCAGGATGCGATATCAGCCCCATTTTAAGTCAGATGCTACAGCATATACATACTCATGCAAACAAATACATCCTTTTATTCTTCTAATTCACATGGAAATGTACCCCCTTTATAAATTAAGTACAAAGCTAAAAATAAGTGCTGTTTATTACAGAGCAAGTCACATAATCCCCCAACACAATTTATTTAGCTGTAAAATTGGAAAATGATACTTATCTTAAGAGTGTATTGTAAGTACAAAATGAGAGACTGGCTGCATCACCCCTAGTAAGAGGACTGTTGGATAGGAGGCTTCAGTTAGTGGAGGGTGCTATTTGTGAAGAGGTAGCCTTGAAGGAGCATGGTCCAGATTGAAATCTTATACCCAGTCCTCCCAATGGAGTCAGGCTTTACAGATCTTAGGCCAGTGCATTCGATCTTCAAACCTTTAAATGCCGGTACTTTCATAAAGCCGATGTTTAGATTCCTTGAATAATCTTTACATAATGGGATGATAATTCAAACCAAATTAAAACCAGTTAACCATATGATTCTTCCTCCCATTCCTATATAGAAAATGTATTTTCGGTTTTGCCTTACATTCTAAATAGGGATTCTGCCGGCTATCCTAGTGAATGGGTATTATTAATCACCTTTTCAGGAGGGTTCCCTCAGAGCAGTAGTGAGATTTTTTAAAGTACTGATTCATGGTGTTGTTCCTTGTTTTCTGAAGACACGTGTTTAAACAAGCAGATTCCTTTACTGAAAGGATGCTAATTTGGTAGTTCACCGAGTGAATTTGAATAGGAGTGACAGCTTCGAAGACAGCCTTTAATTTGGTATACAAAACCAAAATTGTCAACTCTGGTTTGGTTAGCACCCTCTCCAGCACAAGCAGAGACATACAGGAGCATCTGAGCTTAAAAATGAAGCTTATGGGTTTAAGGCAGAAATACAATTTGGGCATAAATTATAATTATGTAATTTTTTATTTCAGGCAAAAATTTTATTTGTAGAGAACTTGTGGGAATGAGGCTTGGAAATACAGAGAGCAGAGATATTTGCCCTCATTTGGTAGCAGTGTTTAATAAAAGTAGAACTTATGGTTGTAAAGAGTGCTTATTAAATTCTTCATTTACACTACCTAATTAATTCTAGCATTTTAAATTAACAGTGAAACCGGTCCCTGCTGTACCATTCCATAGATGCAGCGTGTTTCCTCCATCCACCCGTTGTTCAGGTTTAATTGGATACGCTAAAAGTCAGAGAAGGAGGGAGAGATGGGGCTGTGGGAGGTAGGAAGGGAAGGCTGAGAATCGCTCTGAGCCGAAGAACTTCAGAGGCTTGCGTTGGGCTTCAGTCATAGCCCATGTCAGCAGGAGTGAAGTATCACACCAGACAAGTGCAAAGGCTGCAAGCCAGTCCAGAAGTCAGGGTGAATGACATCATAAGTATTTTTGTTGCCCTGATTTCTAACATCCCGGTCCCCCCTTTTCCTCCAACACCTCCTACAGATCTGAGTGCAGCCCGATCCTGTGAAGTTTACAAGAAGTTCTAAATATCCAGTGGGAGGATTAGGGGGTGGGAGGCGACAGAAAGATAAGAATTTAAGATTAAGATTTCCCAGCCCCAAGCCACTCCCTAGGAAAGATGGCTGGGTCTGAGAAGTTCCCTTGAGAGAGAATGACTGTTGGTTGCGTTAATGAGCTCGAGGACTTCTGGCTGTGGGTCATTATTGACTTCTCCATGTGTGGATGCACAGAAGAAATTTGGTCATAGGCTTGAGTGACATGGGGGCACCACTGAGCACTGTCTAAGCACTGGGCAAACCTGTGGTCATCACCACAGATCACATCTTCCATTTTCTTAGATAAGTAACTAAAGCCAAGCTAAGCTACTTCTCCAGGCAGCACAGGAGTCCCCTAGAGCTTGACTTTATTCTGGAGCAAGTGCAGAGTGAAGACCATAACTCAAGACAACACTGTGTTCTTCTAGGGAGAGGCTGCTGGATGCCCTCTGGAGAGCCTACCTAGTGCACCCTGCCCCTAAACAAGAGCCATGTACAAAAGGAAGCATAGATAGCAGTGTCTGTCATCCACATGGGACATAATTCAACCTGCATCTCTCTTCAAAGTTCAGGCCATTGAGAATCCCAGAGTTCAGAGTCCCTTGCAGTGTTGCTGGACATATTTCTAACTTACTAAGTAATGTCCTCTGAGAAACATTGGATTTTTCATTTTGCATTAGGAAAAGACACTTTATCTGGGTTCCCAGGAGATAAAATATACAACCTGACATGTTTTTGGGTATCACCATAGACACATGATGTCACAGAAAGCCAAGTTTTGGCTTTTTCCCCTCCATCTACCTGCTGGAGATGGAGAAAGGGAAATCTCACGTGACCCTCAGGGTTCAGTCAAAGAACAAGCCTGGGTAGAAATTATGTATTTCTCATGGACTTCTGAGAATTCATATGGTTCCTAGCTTTTTTGTTTGTTTGTTTCATTGCCTTTGGCTTTTGTTCTACTTTACTTAATCCAAATTTCTGTATGATTGGCATTTTTAAGGGACGAAACATACAGCTTGACTAGGACAGAATTAGGTGGTCTAACGCCAGCCCAGCTGGGATGCCAAGCTCTATCATTAGAAAGGTCTATCTTGTTACTGCCCCATCCCAAAAGGAATGATGAAGAGGGAGAAAGAACAACAAAGTCCTTAGCGGAAGCTGGGGCTATAGCTCTGTGCTTAGCCTATGTAAAGCCCTCGCGTCCGAGCAGCAACAACAACTCAACCTAGAAAGGAAGAAGTTCATATTAGGCAATAGACAGACACCTTTGAGCTGCCTCATCCCAAAGAGAAAAGAAAAGAAACCACCTTCTCTACTTGCTGGCTCTCTCCATGTATCTGCCAGGGAATAGCTTTTAAGAACAGTGTTCTGTCCGTTTCAGGCAAGTCGGAGCTCTACAGTAGAATAAGACGGTCCAAACTGAACACGGCTGACTCCAAACTGGATCTGTCTAGACTGGTGTATGGACAGACCCTAAATACTCTGCGCTTAAAGAAAGCAGATGTGCTAGCTGGGGGCTTTGTAGAGGTTAAAAAGATGGAGTTCAGCTCTGGGCAAAGGAAAGAAAAGCAAAGAAGCAGAACTGACATTCAGGCGAAGAGCAAAAGCAGCTTTTCCTCCTTGGGGCTTTGGTCGAAGGAAGTATAGCTTGAAGTGGAGGTGGCTCTTCAGAAACCATGGTCTAATAGGAAGCAGCATTGCCAGATGGACTTAAGTATGCCAAAAATAAGCATGACTTCTCAACGCCAAATTTAACCCATCACTTCATGGGTTTTTTAAATATTTATTTATTTATTATGTATACAATCTTCTGTCTGTGTGTATGCCTAAAGACCAGAAGAGAGCATCAGATCTCTCTACAGATGGTTGTGAGCCACCATGTGGTTGCTGGGAATTGAACTCAGGACCTTTGGAAGAGCAGGTAATGCTTTTAACCACTGAGCCATCTCTCCAGTCCATGTTTTTTTCCTTTATAACACGTCTTTGAGTTAATATCATCATTCAGGGGCAAAAGCAGAACAAGTAGGTAAAAGCTCACAGAATCCTTTGAAACACTCTGGGCACTGAGGTGAATTCTCTGCTGGCGGCATCTCCGCACCCGAATTTGCATCTCTAATTTAAAAAGGGAACCAACTCTGTTTTGATACAGTCACATGAGAGGTCTTGGGGTCTGTGAAGGCCTAGGCAGCCTGCGTGTCCCTCAGCAGGTGAGACGGGGATGGAACTCAGCAGTAGTGAGCCTTTCTGTATCAGAGTTTCCAGGGCAGAACCCGGCTACAGTATGGACTAGCAGATAGAAGGGAGAGGAGAGTCAGGCTCCAGACTTGTTCTCTTTCACCTCTGCTTTCAGGGAACTGCATTTGTAGGAACACCATGAGAATTTGGTCCTATTTTCAAGATGATTACATAAACAAGAAAAGGTTCAGAAAACTATATTCGGAAAAAGTTTCCAATGTACTCCTATAAAAGGAAACCAGCCATTAGATGAGCTTATTAGTTAATCTTCTATAGGCTCTAGCAAAGACAAAGAATAGCTGTTGAGTTTTTGTGTACCGTATGCACCTGAATACTCTTTCTGAGGATGGTGGTGTGTAGCAGCTCATGGACTAGTACACGGGTGTCTCCTGGAGAATGTCGGGGCTGCCACCGGCCAATAAGCACCTTCAAGGCCTCCCTCAAGCTGCACTCAGTAGTCAGAGCCTAGTGTGATCCTCAACCTCCTTTGAAGTTGGGGGGGTAAAAGAAAAACTTGTATAAGTTGAGTCACCCACCAAGTGCAGGAGCCAAGACTCGGATCCAACCCTGTTTCACTCAATAGGCCAGTGCCCACCTAAACTCAAAGCTCAAGTCATTTTGGTATATACAGGTTTTTTGAGATTATAATACAATCACATCATTTCCCCATTTCCTCCCTCCAGCCCCTGCCATCTGCCCCCACCATTCAAATTCACGGCCACTTTTTCAATGAAGCTGTTATATAGCTTAACTTCTGATTTTCTCCCTTCTTGAAATGCCTCTCATTGTGTTGGCCTTTTATTTTCTAAACACTGCATTATGATGGAAGCTGCCTTGGTGTAATTAAGCCCAGGCACAATTAGGTATATCCAAGAAAATCCCCAGATATTGCTTATCTTTGTGCAGTTTTCTTACAGGCACATGAGAAGGGTAGTTGTCACTGAGGGAAAGAGTATAAGAAATAGCATTTGGCAGCATGCTTTGCTCAGGTTTGGAAAGACACAGAGTGCCAGGTCTCCTGCACTCAGAAGGAAATCGGGCTGATTTGCATCGGCTGTTGCATGTGTCACCTCCCTGCAGTCACCTTACACATGTGCCACCAAGAAGAATAAAAGAGGCTGACATGTTGACTTGGAAAAGGGGTTGACTACTGCAGAAGGAAGTTAATGGGAAATTTCTAGGTGTGGAGAAAATCTGGAGGTCTACAGGGATGGCAAACTAGAAGAGGAGCCTGCCTTGTGAAGAACAAGACTGTCAGAACATTACATGTGGACAGCAAGCCATGTAATCGTTGTGCCTCTTACACATCCACCAAGGGCAACCAGAGACTTTCCATTGTTTCTAATTAGAATTTGGCAGTTGAGTGGAGCTGTGAGGCTGAGTCTGTGCCAGCACATTGGGCATCTCTCAACAGTTGTTGCTGTTGTTCTTGTCCTCGTTTTTCCCCCATAAAATGGCAGTTGTAAGGATTACAGACCAGCTAAGGTTTCTTTTGCCTCCTGGTTATCTTCCCCTTCATCCTCCCTCCAAATCTGACAGTTCTGCCCTGATTCCAAGCTTAGATAGGAAAATGTCCTCTCATCCCCAGAGAGATGTCTCAATGGCTTTTACCTAGGATGTGAATCAGGACTGGGTATTTTAAGGAGTTTCTATTTCTGTGCTTTAGCTGACTGTTTGATTCATAAGACCAGCTCCCTGTTCACCCAGCATCTTCTCTTTCTCCTAACACATATATACAAATGCATAGAAATACGTACACACTCACACACATGCACTCACATGCATATCACACACACACACACACACACACACACACACACACACACATCTCCGTAAAATGGCCTGGATGATTGCAACTAAGAACTAAGCAGGAAGATAATGTCAAACTGAAATTTCCGCACGTTATCTAAAAATGTAATTCATCAGATTCAGGGCAGGGAAAAAGTGCCTTCCGAAATGGGTAAAGGAAATTCCTTTTCCTGTCTTTTGAGAGGTATGATAGTGGTGATTTCTTTCTCAGCCTGCCATGCCCCCATTCTGTGCCACCCCCATTCTACAGCTCCCTTAGCCTCATAACTGATGAACTCTGTGCATGTCTTTATGCCTCATGAGAACTGAAAATCTTTCAAGTTGCCATTTTGGTTTTTTCTACAGTACTGAAATTGAGCTTTGATGGGGAAGATATTTCTAGATTGGAGAAAAAATAAAATTTAGATAGAGGCCATCTATCTGTATAAGGCTTTTTACACTTGTAAAACATTTTCAATCAGCCAACAGTATTTACTTAGTGTTTACTCTCTCAGACCACATAGATGTCATTCTCTTCCCTGTCTTAAAGCCTTTCAAAATTATGAGAAAGTCCAAAAATATAAGACATGCTACTCCAGGGACAATGAGTGGGCAGGATATAAGGTCGTCCATCAGCCCCCAGATGTAGAAGAAGCGGGTCTTCTGAAACATGGCCACCTTTTCTGTTCTCTAGGGTGGTTTGGTTTGGTTTTACCAAAGTCCAATCTTACTTTTCCTACCCCTGACCATTAAAATTATTTAAAAGGAGCTAATTAGGTAGATGAGTGTATAAAATGTTTACTGCATAAGCATGAGGATCTGCTTTGGATCCCAGCACCCGTGTATGCTGAGAGTAGTGAGACATACCTGCCCTTACAGGGCTGCAACAGCAGAGTCAGGAATATCCCACAGTTTGCTGGCCACCCACTCTAGCCAAATCAGTGAGCTCCAGGTTCAGTGACAGACCTTGTCTCAAAATTAAAGTGGAAGGCAATTGAGGAAGACACCTGGTGTTGACCTCTGGCCTCCATGTGCATGCACTTGCATAAGCACAGACACACACAGACACATCGGCATATATACTACATACACACATACCAAAGTCTTTGGAAAGACAACACAAGAGAACTGATTCCTAATGATGCAAGGAGAGAACTTGACAGAAGGCCTAAAGTGAACTTGTGGCTGCTAAAGTGACAGACAGAGAGTATCCGTAGCTTCAGTGAAAAAAGACAAGATCTCCTGAGTAAATTGGGAGCATGGGGACCTTGAGGGAGGGTTGAAGGGAGGAGGTGAGAGGCAGGGAGGGGAGCAGAGAAAAATGTAAAGCTCAATAAAAATCAATTAAAACAGAAACTGTTATAACAATGACATCTTCAAGCTCAATAAAAATAGAAGTATATTTAATTTTCATAAAAAAAGAAACTTTCTATTTCCCATGACCAACGGCTATTACCACATTTTGCAGAAAGGAATCCAAGCCTAGAATTATCTGGTGAGAGTCATTGGTTGGTTCTGTCTGTCTGTCTGTAAAACCTATAATCTTTCTATTCTTTTATCATTCTGTTTCTGCTGAGTGAGGGTGCAGACAACATCAGTTATGAATATCGAAAGGAGTAAAGAGAAGCAATGGACCAAGGTGCTCAGAGTGAATGTCAAAGAATGACCCTTAAACATGGCAAAAAAATAGATTGTAAAAAATCAATATATGATGAGGAGGCCATTGATCCATGCTCTGGAAGTATTGCTAAGGAGTAAATGTTTATGTCTCCTCACTCACCAGATTCATATAGTGAAATCCTAGTCCACAAAGCAACTGGAAATAGGACCTTTGCTCAAGTAATTAAGGGTAAATGAGGTCATGTGGATAGGATCCAATAATATTAGTATCCTAATGAGAAGGGAGAAAGAAACCAGAGCTCTATGTGTATCTACACATTAAATAAGGCAGTCCTCTGCATGGCAGAAGGTGGGTCCTAGCCAGAATCCAATCATGCTGGTACCCTGATCTTGGGCTTCCAGCCCCCAGACCTATAATAAAATTAATTTATATGTTTTTAAAAATCTATCTGAATCAGAATATATTGTTATAAGCAGAGTAATATGAACATCATCCGGAAATAATGAGTGGAGCAGTTAGGGCTACTTCACAAGGTATGTTTTCCCGTAGCCTCTTTGTTAGTGAAGAAACTATAGCTTAGGAAGAGGAAGTAATTCATTCAAGGTTGGAGCCAATAAATGAAGTTGAGATTTTAACCCAAGTCTCTTAACACCTTCTCCTTGCTAATAAATAACCCTACCCAACATAGGATGATGTCTGTTATCCTCCTGAGTTCAGGTACATATTTGCTCAGTGACTTTTTCCACATCCATGTCTAACTAATTTATAAGTCTGATTTTTCTAATCAGCTCCTGTCTCATACTTGAAATTCTGGTTGGATGCTGGGCCCAGCCACGCAAAGTGGATGTTCGAGTTAGGATAACAACTGTGGCTCCTCAGGAATTTCTCATCACATTCATCTAGAATCAGATTAAGTAATTCTCATTTGCGGTATAAATCAGAAACACCAACTTAGTGATCTCAGGTATTTTCTCACATTGCTTTTAGAGGCTTTTGTCTTCCGTGCCTCTTTAGCCTGTTGAAGCATCCAGCATGTGCAATTATCTAAACTGACAAGGCCAGAGAAATCCAAAGAAGACTTCAATCTACCAATCACATGGCTTATTTTCCTGCTATTTCCTCCTCCTCTTTCTCTTCTCTCACTGTCTCTGTCTCTATCTCTGTCTCACTTTGTTTCTCTCTTTCAGTCTCTCTCTAAATTTCCTGTCCTCCTTTCTCTGACTTCTTATTTACGCATATGCCACTTTGATCTGAAGAGACTTGAGCTGGCTTTTAAGATTAAGAGTTACTATTAAAATGGATTATAGGCAGAGTGAAATGGATATGGAAGGGTAAAAAGAACACCAGAGGAAAATTAGTAAATTAATTGTGGTGTGTCTGAGAACCGACAAACAAGCTAGTCAGAGTTCTCTTTTATAGGAAGGAAAAAAGTGATAACCTTTGCCCCTGTTTTCAAGTGTCAGCCAGGAGCCCAGCTCTATCCTGCACTTCCTGCCAGCTCCTCCATAGCCCTTTCTCTGGATTTCCAGGGTCTGTGGTGACAGCTGCCAGCTATATAATGCAAGACGGGCTATGAATCCTGAAGTCACACACATGGAGTTTTCCTTTACTCCTCTCTTTCCCAGACCCAATTTGGATTGATCCTTTTTTCTTTTTAATGACAAAGTCTGGCAGTAACATGGAGAAGCTGCCTGAATGGAGTCCCTGTTTGTACAGCATCAGATCTCAACAGTGTGCCAAGAAAACGGCTCCAAAGCAAGCCTTCCTTGCCTGCTGCCCTTCAGTGAAGTGCTAACTTGAATCTCTGCAGCCTTGTCCCTCCCTGCAGTTCTCAAGGTGGAGCACACAGGACTTCATTTAGGATGGCTTCCATCCTTTTGGTGAAGGTTTCCAGGGTTCTGACCAGAACTCCAGTCTGGACAACACACAGGAATCACTAATGTCAAAACAAAAACTATTTTACCTACCTTTGCCCCTTCCAGCCTCCCTCCCAATCAGTGCAGCCTTGCCAATGAGGCAGCCACCACGAGCACAAAGAGGAAGACCCCTATCGGAGAACTCCACACTCCCGGAACATATTCACATACGCCAAACACTTCCTGCTCAGGATACCAAACAGCACATCAAACCTTCCCAAACTGAAATCAAATTCAGTGACGTCCTGCCTTCCCTGCCACACACACACACCTATTTAACAGATGAGCAGGGACATTGCACAAGTTGCTTTATCCCCCATCAGACAACCACTTACTCAACAGCCAGGAAAGAGGAAAACTCCCTCCCCTATTTTATTTTGGTAGTACTTGTGGGTTCAGACTTGGGGATGCATATGAAGGCATTTTACAGCAATAGTGAATGACAGGTTTGGTGGCTTTAGAAGACTGTGAGTGAAAGCCTTAAGTTCCATATCTGAAAACAGCAGGATAAATTTTAAGATTAATTTAAAAATTAGACCACTTTAAAGCCTGGAGAAACAGCTTAATGAGTTAAGTACTTGCAAAAGACCTGAGTTAAACCCACAGAACCCATGGTTTAAAAAAAAGGAAGGCTTGGTAGCATGTTCTTACAAGCCTAACACTGAGGAGGCAGAGACAAGCAGATACCTGGGGCTCATTAGCCCCCAGCCCAGCCTACTGGTCAAAGTTTCAAGCCAGTGAAGACTCTGTCTCAAAAAAAAAGATAGTTCATGAAAATGATGCCCTCATTGTCCTCATAACTCCACCCAAGTGCACACATATGTACAACGTACACAAGAATATCTACACACATGTGCATATGTAAATACACATTATATATTTATTTTCTACTTTTTAAATAATTAGGCCAGTGTGATAAAAGGCTCTCCCAAATTCTTCTCTAGGATGGGCTGCAGGACTTTCTGAGTATCCAAACATTCTGTGCCTTAGGTGCTTCCATCAAAGGAGTTAAGAGTACTTCCCACCTCACTGAGTGTTGTGAGATTGGATGAGCTGCTAGGATGTTGGCGAGCCGTTGAAGTGATACCAGTTCAGGATATTACTATGGTCACTCAGAAGATAGGATGCTGTAAGCAGGGGATTTGTGCGAAAAGGCATCCACACCCTGTGATAAGCCAGCTTTGCTTTCTAGTCTGCCTTCCAGATGTTTTGTTCAGTTATCTATGCACATCTCAGCGAAAGCTGATTAACTCTCTCAGACATCAGTGTCTAACTGTTATTAATGCTCGAGCTGATCAAATTACATTGCCACAGATCCTACTTGTGCTGTTAATATTAGATTTTGGATTCCGGTCTATAATGAATGATTTTTCCTCCATGCATTGGAAAAATTGGTTAGCTGAGTTCATAAGAAGGTTTAATTAGCAAGCTGTTTGTGAAAATAGCGGCAGTGAGTCATCAT
Source organism: Bramus lutescens (assembly GCA_001685075.1). Taxonomy (NCBI): domain Eukaryota; kingdom Metazoa; phylum Chordata; class Mammalia; order Rodentia; family Cricetidae; genus Bramus; species Bramus lutescens. The sequence goes on along the minus strand of LOEQ01000318.1, from coordinate 380,070 downwards.
TCAAAATGAACTAACATGTCTCAGCGTTGAATTTATTCTTCTCTTCCTTGAGCAGCCACACAGGATCCTTTTGTTTGTCAAGCTGGCACATGCTGCCCACTTGAACTACACCATGTAATAAACTAGTAACAAAACCAGCAGATTCTTGAAGTCAGGAGGAAGGGGGTGTAGGGTGTCTGTATTTGAACACATGTGTCTGTGTCTTCCAGAGGAGTATCACAAGCTTTCTGGAATCTAGCAGTGTGCTAGGCAGAAGCCTAGTGATGAAGAGCTAGACTTCCCGCAATACACCCAGTCTTCCTACTCACTAGCTGTGCAACAGGTATTCTCACCCTCTGCTCCTCTGTTCCCTCATTTCTAAAATAGCAACATTCATAGGGTTATGTATTAGCAAGGGTAAAATACACAGAAAATCACCTGGCATGTAGTAATATCATTCTTATACCAATTCTATGAGGTATCATTGTTATCCCTATTTTACATGTAAGAAAATGTGTTCAAAAAGGTTAGGTAGCTTATTCAACTCATGTGTCTTCCAAGTAGCATGGCAAAGTTGAACCATGTATGCTTGACTCCAAAGCCTCTATTTTATCTTCTAAACTAGTCACCTCCCAGGGTCAGATGTCAATCAGTATAGGTTTCTACCCGCCATCTCTCCCTATCTGTGTGTGGGTGAAAGAGGGAAGTGTGTGTGTGTGTGTGTGTGTGTGTGTGTGGCCCATTACATTAGAACAAAACCATACCAACATGAAAATGTAACTTTGTATGTCTGATCTCCTCCCCTCTGCGTATCTGTGCTGTATCTAGCTGATCTTGGAAGCAAGATTGTACAATGTCCTCTGAGAAACAGGCTCACAGATAGTAGCAGGGGAAAAGAAACCTTGAAAGTACATATTCCTCTTATCTCAGAAGCAGTATCTCAGCGATGAGAACCACCTCACGGTAATTACATCCTGAGACACTGATCAATCCTGTTTCAGAGAATAATGTTCACTCAGGAATCCTATCAGTCTTTCCCAAAACTGTTTAATCTGCAGTGTGCTTCTTAAAAGGGGGTTCTGTTACAAAAAAAAATCAGTTTGGGAAACTTAAGTGAACCAATCAGAAGGCATCTTTTAACCCCCTTCTCTGCATCTGTGCTAACAGGCATTGTGGGATTTAAGGGAAGGGTGGTAGAATGTGTGGGGCTGCCCTGGTGTGATAGATGGGTAAACAAGAGGTCTTGGTGTGCTGGTGGAGTCTCACCTGCTTCTAGGGGGAACAGAAAGTGCTGTCAGACAGATCCTTCTCAACGGGACCAGGGCAGTCCCTTCACACACCACACATTCTGGAAAGTTGTTGAGCACTGCTGAGCATGCTCTGGGCCTGGTTCAGCCATGGATTATCAGAATGTCATTTCATTTTCCATTGCCTAAAGATCTGAACCATTAGGAGATGTTCACAGCTTGCCGCTCTTGCCTATTCCTAGACGCTCCTTCATTTTCATGTCTGCCGGGTGTTTGACTCGGTGTCATGGGGCTGCTCATCCTTTGCTTGGATTGGACATTCTCTGACATTCATTTCACAGAATCAAAGGTGACTTTCCTCTCATCCCTACCCAACAGACCTATTTCTGTGTAAGTCCTTCTGTCTATGTGTGTCTCTTGCCTCAGTCACTTACCCTTGTAAGCTAAACGTTGTTGTAGTGGTTGTTTTATAAGACAAATATACCTTTGTTTCTTTTAAAAATTTGAGGAATTTCTGTCTTTTAAAACATTTGTTGGAGTCAGACTAAACTGTCAGACCACGAAGGTGGGCATCATGCCTGGTTCTGTCCTGACAATGAATTCTTCCATGGTGAGAATAGGAGAGCTTGTCTTCATGTTCATAAGACTTTGTTACTGGTCGATCTAAGGCCAGAGAAGCTCACCCCTTCCTAAAGAAAGGACACACTGACTAAGGCTTCCAAGGTCCTGCCCCAGCTAATATTTGATGTCCTGACTTATCTCTGTAGGGAAATTTATCTCATCTCCTTCAGTGAGAACAAAACACTCTGTTTTGTCTGTTCCAAAAGGTTTGTATTCAGTTAATATTTATGAAGCCTTACTTTGTGCCAAGCCCTCTCACATAACCTATCTCATTTAATCTAAATTTCAACATGGCATCGGTAGCTTCTGCATGCTCTTTCTAGGGATGTTGTGTAGTGGGGGAGTTTTGAAAAGTATTGTCTTACTGTTGAATTCAGCAGTTCTTTTCACCCACAGACATTTCACCCACAAAGTTTCATTTTGCCCAAAGGCTAATTACAAAGCACACAATTAGTATTAATCTGATAGATTTTTCTGCCTCTTCTTCTTTTGTTGCTAAACCATTGTCTTGAACATCTACAGCACTTCTGGAATCACCTGTTGGTTTATATCCACTCTGGGTGGAAAGTCTTGCCTATTCTACATCCAGACCTTTGTTTCATGTGAGAATAAACCAGCCAAGAAGTAAGAATTCTGGATCATTTTTATGGCTATCTGGGAGTTTTCCAAAATCCTCCTCTTTTTGTTTCGAGCCTATTAAAATATTTTTAAATGTATGACTATTCTTTCCTGTCTTGTAAGAATATTCTGAGCATAATTTAATTTAACGTGGCTTTGATTAAGAATCTTTCATTGCCCCAGGGTCATCAGTCTGAACACTCCTTCTTTTTAGTACAATAAATGCTGAAGGTAAGATAGTTGTCACTGAGGCTTCTATTGTCCTCAGTACATTACCCAGAATATTTTTCCCTTTCAGCCCTTTTTTAACCAAGCACTTGATACTAGCTTTTTATCTTACGAATTTCTATTCTTTCATGCACAACAGAAGAAAAATGGGACTCAGATTGGTTCAGTTTTTCATTTGTTGAAGTTTATTATTGAAATTTATATTTGAAGAGCTGTCACTTGGAGCAAGTTATTTTATAGGACAAACCAAAGGGAATGAAAAAAGATCTCTTTTGAGAAATGAATCGCTTGGCTTTTCTTATTGTACAATGTGCATTTCTATCTGGGGAGCTGCTCGAAATGGGTATCTGTGTTCTGTGGGCCCCCATAGGCATTACAGGAACAGTAGAAGCACCACATTTCACAGCTGCATGATGCAATCTCTGCAAGTCGGAGCTCTAGCAAAAGCCACTGGCGGGGGAGCTGGCATTAGATGGACTCATTTGAGCATCTAGGGCTGGGTATTGGTGCCATTGATTTTAAATGGTAGTGATAATGCTTGCATTATAGGGCTATTTTAAGGAGTAGGTGAGGTTAAAAAAAACAGTTGGTATAGTGAATGGCACTGAAATGATAAATTTTTGGCACTATTCGTTTACTTATTGAATTCATTTATTTAATCTATTAAACAGAAATTTACTAACGGTCTACAATACATCAGGCATTGGTCTTACCAACATTAACTGACCTGTGTCCTCACCCTTAAGGAGCTTTCCAGTCTGTTAAGGAATATATTGATTCAACAGACAAATATTAAATGCTTACTGTAGGTAAGCATTTACTTATTGTCCTGATGCTGCATAATTATAAAGATGACACCTACTTATGAATCCAGAATGTATCCTCTGGAAATAACCACAAGCTGGCTTAAGGTAATGTTGAGTACTTTGGAAATTCAGAATAAGGATGGTTGGATCTTACATTTTCAACTGTGTTTACAGAAAACAGACACACTCAAGAGTTCATATTCCTGAATGACTCTTGACTCTCTGAAAAGGTCTAGGGGGGCCTCATATCCACCTCTGCAGATGAATTCAACTTAGAAACAGTAGTGACAGTACAAGGTGATAACAACCAGCAACCCTGGTGATGTGATGGCTACAAACTTAGTGGAAGGTCTTTCCCCTTGAGGAATAGGTGCTTATACTGTCCCTCCTTCTGGTGTTCTTCTCTGCCTGTAACCTGGCTGCTTCTCACCAATCTTTTCAAATCAGTCTCATCTCAAGTATAACATTCTCCACAAAATGCTCTCTCCCTCTCGATATTATGTTTTGTTTTTATTTGTTTATTTTTTTGAGACAGGGTTTCTCTGTGTAGCTTTGGAGCCTGTCCTG
>LOEQ01000318.1:349825-366152 GCA_001685075.1 Bramus lutescens | reverse complement strand
ATGGCCGTCTCTTGGATGGCCCTGCGTGCCCCTCAGGCTCCCTTCCCCTTCTTCCCCCCACTTCCAGGCAGCATCCTGTTTAGGGGCAGCTGCCAGCCGATTAATGAGTCCCATCCTTCATAGCCTATTAAACGGCAGGGAGGTGTCTCCTGGGCGCTCTTATCCTCATGGCGGCAGGTCTGAGGCAAACTAGGACAAAAGAGAAGCCTCTCCCAGAACGGAATTCTATAGATGGCACAGCTCTCTGCATCCGAAAACACAAAAACAGAACTTTTCAGTTCAGCAAAACTACTTCTCTGACATCTGGGCTAACAAAAGAGACTAACCGTATAAGATAGTCTTGGCTGGAAGGAAGTAAAAACAACAACAGAACCTTTCTCTTTGGGGACACATTAGGTGATTTCTTTTCTTTTTAAGCAGATTTAGTTTTGCAATTGTGTTTAGATTATTTCTTAAAAGTTATTGCTTTCTCTGGTCTCCTATAATATGTAGTACACAAAAACCCCGAAATAAGCCTGATTTAGGCTGCCTCCGACATGGCTTAGCATCAGTTCCTAAGAATTCTTCTAGGGGGAAATAAAAGTTGTTTCATTATGGCATAGTCCTTGGAGAGCCAGGAAGATTAATTTCTTTCAAAGAAAAAACATACATATTTTCATACTCTAAGTTGAGAAAAGTGTTCCTGTCACTTGATTCTGATGAGGCCTTGTCGCATTGAGAGCTGTTTGTGGGCCTGATTGATTCAGTGTGCATGTGTGCGTGTGTGCGTGTGTGTGTGTGTGTGTGTGTGTGTGTGTGTGTGTTATCCAGTTCAACATTAGAATGTCAGATGTTTATTTTTCCCTTGGCAGACACACTGACCTTGAACTGAGAAAGGTACTTTTCTTTACTCTGTGGTTTCCTTAAAACCCAAACCCTTTTCCCAAGGCTTGGGATGAAATCACCAACCATCAGCTTGCCTTTTATTTTTCCCCCAAAGACTGATAGGGCTCAGCGTTTCTAGTCTCAGAATGGTTCCATGGTTCATCATACCGTCACATGCTTTATCTAAATGGATCTTGGAGACAAGAAATATTGATTATTTTCTTTCTGTGACAAGCTGGTCTACTTCCTTTCCTTATCTCTAGCCCCTTCTCTGTCCTTCCACCCAGCCCAGGCTCCCCCTGCATCAAAATGCTGCTAACACATTTGCACTCAGCGGAAATGTGGGCTTCTGAGACACTGTAGGATTCAAAATGCATGATGCCACTGCTGAATCAATGATTTCTATTCTCCGCTATGGATGAAAATTTAATGGGCAAACCTAGGGATTTCAGCCCTTTCATTAAAGCAGTTTATTTGTCATACTAAAAATTAAGTTTGAGTGATAGGTTCCTTTATTAACTTTTCTTCCCTTTCCTAAAGGGACACAGTGTTTAAGGTAAAAATCATATTAAAGGGAGGGGAAAAAAGCAAACCCTTTTCATGTGCTGTTAATAGTCTCATCATTTATTAATTTCTTAAAATTGCTTTTTATGCCTTTCAGGCCAGTGTTTACTTCTACTACTTCAGTTTGCTTTGATAAGTGACATGAGATTTATCTCCTTACTCATGACTCCCATGAAGGAATAGACGACTTGTCTATCTGGAGAAAAACAAACAACAACAACAAAAACAACAAATCACACATATCTATGGAAGCATGCATTACAGAGATCTTGGGACCATCTAGTACAAGTTGACAAACTTGGTCAAGTATGTGCTTGGACAAGGATGTCACATATCTGATAGCACAGAAAACACATCAATTTGAGCATGATAGACAAACGCATTAGTGGCAGGAAATGAAGAACAAACCCCTACATTAATGATTAACTGCCAGATTCAAGGATAGTTTCAGAGATAGGAGTTAGTGGAGGGCAAAGAGGACAGCTATTCCCTGATGATGGTGATGATGATGGTGATGATGATGGTGGTGATAATGGTGGTGAAGATGATGATGATGATGATGATGATGATGATGGTGGTGGTGGTGAAGATGATGATGATAATAATGATGGTGATGATGATGATGGTGATAATGGTGATGGTGATGATGATGGCGAAGATGATGATGATGATTGTGATGATGATGGTGAAGATGATGGTGATAATAATGATGGTGATGATGATGATGATGGTGATGATGATGATGGTGGTGGTGATGATGATGATGATGGATGATGATGGTGATTCTGAAGGTGTTTAATTCAGATCTTCAGTTGTCCAATAGGAACTAAAACCTAGATTTCTTTAATGTCAGATCTCTGAATTTTTAGAGGCCATAAACAAAAACAAAGAAAGAATTATGAAGGAAAACCAAACATAATATAATAGTTGATCTTTGTAAGTCAGTTTTAACCTCTGTGCCTGAGATTTAAATATGGCACCATTGCTTTTGCCAGATATCAGTGAATGTCCCATTACCTGCTACTAGTGGGAGGTATCCACAAAAGATGCTTTCCTATCAACAAAATCCATTGTCCTTTTATTAAGGAGGCTGTAAGAGGACCATATGAACACGAGGGCATGTGAACAGACCTCTGGCAGAGAAAGGGCATGGCGCGTGAATTACACCTTCAATGAGTAGCTACGAATGGAGACTCCAGAGGAATTGTTCTTTAGATTAGATTTCTTTCAAGGGAGACGATTCTACCTGAGACCAGGCTTCAAGAGGTGAAGTACCCTGCCTAGAGCCACACAGCTGTCAGTTTAGCATGTGTAAACATGAGCTGGAGAGGAAACAACAATAAACAACAGTAATGCCAGCCTACTTGGAGTGTTGACTTTGTGCCTGATAGGAATGCTTGTTACCGTTTAATCCTTGAACTCTCCCGGGAGTCAAGAGCTTTACACACATCGTAGTCGCTGTTTCTAAAAATAGCCTGGTACAAAGGTGCTATTATCTCCTTTATGCTAATGAGGAAACTGAGGCCCAAAGACGTTCAGGAGACAGACCTAGGCTCACACAGTGGGTAAGTGACAGCTGAAGTATTTTTAAAAAGCTTTAAAAATGATTCTCTGGCAGTGGGTCCTTAGTGTTGGAATGTCAAACTGCCTGTTTGCCTAGCAGCATGTGAGCCTTGGGAGGGTGTGTAGGTGGGTATTTTGTCTCTGCCTACACAAGGGTTAATTTCCTGGCATGGTAAGAAGATATAAAAGGCAAAACAATCTTCATACATGGACTTACGGTCCAGAACATTTGTCATTAACTTGAAGACACACTGGACTTTAACTTCTCAAGACCATGCTTTCCGGGCTCTCTAAGGCCTTCCATTTAACTGAGCTATGATGGCAATGACCTGGAAGTTCTCCAATCCAGGTATTTCATGGGGCCAAGGAGTAGCGTGGAGCATGGGCTTGCCACAGGGGAGCTGATTTGCCTCACTTAATGCTTGGGGTGCTAATTGTTAGTTTTTCTAGTGTCTCTGGGAACACTGAGAGAACAGGCTTTGGGTTCTTAGAAATGATTTCCTGATACCCCTTGACAACTGATGCCTATCTTAGCCAACTTGAAAAGAGCAGCTTCAGTTGCCTCAGCCTCTCATGAAGAAATGCTCAGCTGGATCCGCTCACCTCTGCTTCAGCTCCTTGTGTTAATTAAGAACAAACAGAGTTGGGGCTGGGTCTCATGGCAATTCCAGCATCAGGAGGCTGAGGCAGAGAGATTATTATGAGTTCAAGGTCAGCCTGGGCTTCATAGCCAAGTGGAGGGAGCACAAAGAAAAGAGAGAAAGGGAAAGGGGAAGAAAAAGGAAGAACCCTCAAAACAGAAGTAATCCAAGCAGGTTTGTTTGGACTGATCGTCAAGTTGCCTGAGAAGCATTGGTAAAACATAGTATAACTGGGATTTGAACGCTTGGCGTCACTTCTGCTAAACCTTTCAGGGATGGAGCTCCTCTTCAGGCTTTAAGCTAAGTGCGAGAAGCAGCATTAGAGAGGTGTTCACTGATTGCTCTGTCCCTGAAGGTTCACTCCTGGCAAGGGCAGTGGTGATGAGCACTTAGCTATGCAAGCTCCAGTGAGGCAATTGAGGAATCGCAGGTTACAGGGGTTCCCGTTGGCTGTTGGAGGGGCTGTGCAAGGTATGAGTGGGAGTCAATCTGGTAGAGTAAGTTCCAGGATGGTCCTCTGTTGTGTGCCTTGTGGAATGTTTAGCCTCAAACCAGCATTTTGCAGGGGGCTCTGGTAGGTTTTATCAGTCTTAGATTTTGGTTGGGTTTTTTTTTGGTGGGGGGGCATGTTTTTACTGCATAATATGGAATGTGTGTGTATGCACGTGGTATATGTGTGTATCTGTATTTGAGGTTTTTCTTCATTGAATTATATGATTAGAAGTGACTTTATGACTTTTTCTAATAATTACATGAAGCCTTTTTCAAATGATGAAAGTACAACTTGATATAATAAAACATTTCCAGAGCACAGCTCTTGTGCAAACTAGGGTGTGAGCAATTTCAGTACCAGGTCGTAGATTAAGAGGGTTGCCTCTGCCCACTCTCAGTGAACCCCTATGGGCTGGCACTGTCAGATAGAGGTGGGAAACAAGAAAGGTACCTTATCACTAGGCAGCAGCCCAGGTCTTCAGAGAACCCGACTAGGAAAGAGGCTGCTGGATAGAGCTCTTCAGAGGGACCTTCCCTTCTCCTCTCGGGAGGAAGTGGGCTGGTTATTCTGCCTCTCATGTAAGAATGCTGCCGAACGATTTCAACATTTTCTCTTTGTTCCCCTAATCACACTAGCAGTGCCTCTGGGGGAATCTCTCCACATTTGAGCTTAGCAGGAACCCTTTTACTCTGTCCACTTCTCTCCCTGGCCAGGGGTCACGGGCAGCAGTGCTTTTTCCCTCCCCACTTCCTCCGCTATCCACCTGCCTCGCTAAAGGCTTCCATTCCGCTGAGGCATCTTTTCTTTGCACTCGGCATAAGCAATTATTTCTCCTATCACGGCTCTTAATGCTTCCTGGAGAGTTAGCAGATCATTTTTTGCTGACGAATATCACCCCACCCAGAAATAATAGCCTGCCTGCTTCAATCTTGTTAATAATAAAAATGCATCGCTACCCCATCGTGGCTGCATCTCCGAGGGTGCAGGAACCCTTTGCTGTCAAGGTCAGCAAGGACACTGGGGCCACTGAATCCCCAAGGAAAGAGCCAGGGATAGGCCAGTGAAACTGGAGATGTCCAGTTGTACCGGTTGTACTAGCTGCCACCCCCTCTCTAGTGGGAGAATGTATTTGCTGCTCTGATTGCAGGTGACCTGTCAACTTTCTTTGAGTGAATTATTTCAAATGCATACAGATATAGAGGGTTGGAAATAGAAACAGCTCTGCCTTCTCAGCCCACTGAACTTGATATGATCCCAGCATCTTGAAGGTCATTCTCAGTGTTCTGGGTCTGGATTACAAAAGAAAACAGAACAGGTACAAGTTGGGGCACACTCAAGTTTTCAGAAGTGCTTGGGTGGAATTCAAGGACATTCTCAAGAGTTAAAGAAGCCAATGGTGTGATGTGAGTGCCTCAAAAAAAATCACACAAACAAGAGTGCACTTGTTCAAGCTGTGTGTGTCTCTCTCTCTCTCTCTCTCTCTCTCTCTCTCTCTCTCTCTGACGTTGAGATTATTTCTCCACTTTAGCGGAAACACTGGACCGCTCTTGCCCAAGTCCACCTGATATCTTGTGTCCCATTTTCATCTCGCTGTGTTAGAGTCCTGGCATTCAAATGCTCTACAGAGGTGAATGGCAAAGATGAGAAGAGGATTGTGCATCCATATATCTCCTCTGTAATGGCTACTGGTCCATCCTCCTGGAAAGAAAATTCTGCAGTGAGGCTAAGGCATTGCTTCAATCTTAATATCTAAAATAGCTGGGAAGAAAACCTATATAGCTATCAGTACAGGATAGGCCTTGAATAGGAAAGAGGCCCTTCATCATCAGAGCCATTCAAATGGAACCTGTCCAGATAATGTTCCGGCATGAATTCTGACTAGATGAACCTGTATGCCCTCCTAGCTCTGAGATGCTACAAGTTTGCATTGTTTCCGGGCCTGAAACTGCTCAGTTCAATGTCGTCGCCACAAGCTCCATGGATAATTTGAGTTAATTAAATAAAAGTTTAGCTCCTTAGTCACATCCAGACTGCTTGAAGTGTGTGGTAGCTATGTGCAGCTAGTAGTGACCAACAAACATGGTGGATATGAAATGTTTTGCTGATCCCAGAAAGTTCTGTGAGATGATGCTGGCCTAGGACATCTGTGACCCTGAGGATAAAAGAGTCAGCTCTGCATAGTAATCATGAAGCTCAGGGCAAGTCAACTTGTCTGCTAAACACCATAGAGAACCCAGCTCTCCTTCCCTTTCCCTACTTGTCCATTCAAAAGAACTCTGAGTTAAGCTCTGTTGTAAAACTATATGTGGTGACCTTCGGGAGCTCACTTTACTTCTTCAAACGTACATCCCCTTTGGAGGTGGTTCTTCCCAGATCTAATAGTCTAATAAAATATTATGGCATGGCTGTTCCAATTTGGTACCCTCCCAAGAAGAGTAACAGTTTGTGCCAAGAACATGGCTTTTATTTCACTGTCCCAATTGGTGTGGCCTAGTGGAAAGATCCCAGAACTTTGAGTCATAGCCGAGTTTGTCTTAGTTCAAACGACCTTGGCAAAGTACTTGATCTCATTGCACCAGAGTCTATCATCTGGAAAATGGCAATACTGATTTTTCATGTGTAGGCAATTATGGCTTTCAGCACTCCCAGGAATAAAGATAAGAAGGGTCATCCCTAAGGTGAATGAGAAATGCGGGGGGTCGGGGAGTAGGACCCTTCCTCTATCCTCCTGTTTTGGGGTGCATTAAAAGAGAGTAAATCTGACTCTCACTGAGGCACAGACAACAGAGTTGGGAGCCCTGGATGACAGGGAGTAGTGTAGAGTTTCAAGACAGCTGTAACACTCCTACCCGTCTTCCATGAAGCCGGCAGGAGTTGCAATTTGGTGGGGAGGAATGTGGCTCCAGTCTGGCATCTGCTCTTCCCCTAACCACTACGAGATCCATCTCCCACATCTCACCCTCTCAGAGGCCACATTCAGGCAGAGAGAGCCTTTTACTGAGTATGCGTCTTCGACAGTCTGGTAGATTTTCTCGGTTGTGTGGCCTAGCCTTTTACAGACCAGCCTGGTAGATTTTTAAAAAGGAGTTCCAAGATGCACGAATCTGTCATCACAACTCTCCTAAGAAGACATCTTCCCTACTGTGTGTCAGATATGCTTACGATATCTTTAGGTCCTTTCCATTTGAGTCAACCCCTGGGAAAGTATATGAAATCCATTCACTAAAGTGAATTATACAGTTAGTTGAGCCTCTGCCCTAGTAAATAAAGCTTTGAAACTAGATGTGAAAGTGAGTATGCTGAGTCGGTCATGATGTGCACCCTGGAGGGGCAGGTCAGGCTTTAGGTAGGGTATGATAGCTGTGGCCACTAAGATAGACACTTCCAGTAGCATTCAAGGAAAGAATAGCCATGTATGCCTGGGATTCATGGAGAACATGGCTAGGCCTAGAAGGGTAACCAGGAATTCATTTTGCCATGAGGATAAATACACAGCAAGAACAAAGGCATGGAGATAGAAACTTTCCATACACATGCAGAAACCTGTGACTGTGTCTTTGCCTGAAGTGAAGCATAACATGCATGCAGAGGTCAGCAGGAGATGGGAGGCTGGGCCAGATGCCAGGGCCAGATGCTCTGAATGCCTTGGGAAAGGGTTTGGATTTCCATCACAAGGTGTTTAAGACACATTGGAAAGTTCTGAACAGGGAAAGGTGCGATGAGATCAAACTGCATCCGAGAGGCCACCATGAGGCTCTATCCCCAATATTCTTTAAGAATAACATTATGGGGTGGCAGGTGCAGAGAGGAACATAAAGGATAGAGCCGCAAAGGCAGACACCTGTCCTGTTTATGAGGAGGGCTGCACCCACAGGCACAGAGGTAAACCGATCCTCACTATCAAAGCTGTTGTTTCCAGGAGCCAGCCGGCCAATCTCTGCTCTCTGCTCTCCCTGTTCCCACAGGCAGGATTACAGGTCCCTAGGAGGGCTTGCTCACAGAAGCCCTGGTACCGCCCTGGTACTGCTAGAGTCTCTCTCTACTGCCATTCTCCTGGTTTCTTTAGAATGAATGTTCCCTGGGGACCTGCCTGCTCTAGGGAGTTTGTATTCACTCAAAGAATAGGGTGTTAAACAGACTGGGGAAAATCTGTAGTTTGATCTTCAAATAATGAAGCTGTACACATCTCCTCTGCTAGACTGGCAGCCCTGCATGTCAGGAACTGCTGTACACATTTCTGCTCCCCGGTGTCTAGAATAAAGCCTGTTTACATAGCAATCAGGACAAAGTCACAGTTTATTGAGCACTTACTTTGGGGCCAGTCTTTGTGCCTAGGAATCTTACATGCAAATGGCTCTCTTAGAGGGCTTCTGAGCTATGTTACTCAAGGGATGCCACTCAGCGAGGCACACAGTCACACATCTGGAAAGTGAAAAGATTCCTATCTCTGAAGCTCCCCAACACCAAAGATGTTCTTAACCTCTCCATATTTTCCATTCTATATTGAGATCTCCATTTCAGTTAAAGTAACATAACTATAAGCTTTGGAGTAACTTGTTTCAAAATGTGGTTGCCTAGCAGGCTTTTTTTTTTGACAAGTACCTGTCAAAGATGAAGGCTGATAAGAACAGGAAGGATGTCCCTGCAGTCTAGAAAGAAGGCTTTGCAGCAGCTAGTGATGGCCAAGGGTAGTGTAGGATCTTCATATAGTTGTGACCTTCGTGTTCTCAGAAATGTCTATGGTAGATACTCAGCCCTTCTTGAGTTCCTCTCGAATTTTCAAGGCCACTTCTAGCACCACGGCTCTCGTTTATTATTATTGCATTTTTGTGTCAGGTAGGGGGACTGCAAACTCATAAGAAGAGAGGTCTGGAGCATGTGGGAATGCTAAAAGTCTCTGATGGGATTGTCTGTGAAGTCACCTGCCTTCTGGCCACCTTTACCCAAAGAGGAGTGGCTTCTTCACTCATAGGCTTTGTCTAGAACAAGAACTGTGCTGGCCTATAAATGCCAGTCTTCTTGCGAGAGATTGTGGATGAATAAAATGAGCAAGATCCTGATGGTTCAAGGCAAGAGGAATTCTCCAGGGCACTGCCAATAGCACTGGAAGCTCTGAACTCTAGGCCACCAGCTCAAGAGGGTCAACATGTCACCAATACAGTCCCTCTGCATGGGCTGAAGATCACCATTCGGGGGGCATGTTTCAGTTTAGCAAAGGGCCTGACATTTGCAGTCCTTTTGCCGGAGTTTACCAAATGTTTGAGGAAAGCTAAAATGTGTGGGTCTGAGGATGAGCATTTAGATGCCAGATTGAGACAATCATTTTCCTGTCACATTTGCCTGGTCCTCTCCTCAGAGGTATTACACAGAGGTCTAAAAGAACAATAAGCCATGGCTCAAAATAGAGGAGAAAACCTGAACATGGCTTAGGCTGGGAGTAGAGCGACCAAAATTCTGCTTGCCTTTAAATCTGCCGCTGCCCTGTGGCTGGGCCAATCTCTGGGGAGCGGTGGCTGTAATTCTCCCAACTCAGCTGAGATTCTGCCTTAGGATCACCTTTGGGAGAAATGGTTTTTGATTGATTGTGCCACTGACTTTCTAGTGCCAACTCTGTTTGCCCAGTCAAGTCTGCCTTAACCATGCTCCTTTCTAGACCCCAGCTGTAGCTGCCCCAAACCAGTAGAAATCAAGGTCTTTGCTATGTGCTGTACAGCCATTGGGTAGAAGAAAATATATACTACTGGGCGTTTTCCTAAGCCTTTGACTACCCTCAAAGCAGAAGGTTATTGCAGGTCACCATTTCCTCATCCATCTCACTTGTCTCACTACAGCTCCAGCTTCTCCTTGGTCCTTCTAACCCTCCACTTAGCCTTCCCTGTGTTTGAGTCACACTAAGCTATAACTTTGGCGTGACACCCATCTTATGACTTTGCGACAATGGGTCACTGTGTTTGCTCATCCATTCTCCCATTCACCCCGTATTTATTTAGTAAATCCTACGAGGCACATGTCATCTCTGTTGAAGTGAACAGATGCCTAGTTTGTTCTGTGTTCCCATCACACAGAGCAGATCCTCCAGAAGTCTTTGCTAAGCCAGGAGATGCCTCGCTCTGAAGCAAATTTCTCTTGTTTCTTCCAACCTCAGGCACTACAGAGTAAGAAGCCTATCTTAGTTCTTCTCTTAGTGAGGGCACACAGCTATGATTCTGGGTATGTGGCTCAGTGATCATTTTAGTGGACAAACAAAGCTATAGTTAACTCTGAAGAACCCCAAACGCCAGCATCATGCATCATGAGCTGTGGGTGTTCATTCATTTCTTTTTTAGTATGTTTTGTACCTTCTTCAGGTTTTGGGCTATCTGCTGAGAGGTGGAGCCCCAGACACATGTGCACACCCCTCAAGAAAACCATGAGACTAGATGGTGAATTGAGATCAGAATGAGTGGACCACTAAAGAGGATCTCATGGTGAGACAGAGAAGGCTGCCAAAAGAAGGTGGCATTTGAGCTCAGCCTCAGATCTGGCCTCTTTCCCCCTCAGTGAAGGCATGCAGCAAGGAAGCTGAACTTTAAGGGAACTCAAATTTATCCAGATAACATCAGTAAATGTCAAAGTGAGACAAGGTGAACCTTATTACTGGGGATAGATTTCCTCCTTCCTACCATTGCTTCCTCCTGAATGAAAAATAGTTCCGCTTTCTTGTAACTTGTTCTTGCCCCATAGAGGACTGGGGTAGGAACTCCATATAACAGACTGTTACATTGAGTTCTAGATCCTTCAGCATCTTGGCCCCCAGTGCACACAGATATCTACCATGTAAAATCCATTCTTTCTCTTCCTTGTTTTGGGAAGATGCGGAGCATACAGAGGCCTCCTTGGCCACCCATGGGTTTCTAGAAGATGGAGATCTGAAGGCAGCTGCCTGACTCCATCAGTGAGGGGAGGCTAGCAAGGCAGATTAGTCATTCACATCATTTTATGTTGAGTCAACATCTATTTTTAGGTATAGAACTCATAAAGGGACCTAGTGTCCCTGTCACAGAAAGGTGGAATATGCCGTGAGTAAGGGGTCAGCTCATCCTTCATCTTCTCTCTGTACTCATTTTCTTTGCTTGAAGAGCTCATAAATAAAGCCCATTTTGCTGTTCAAGGTTTAGCTCTTAATGTCAAAGGTCTGGTTTAGGATGACATTTGTTGTGGAGCCATGCTTCTGTGTACACACATAATCACACACACAATCACACACATACATCACACGCATGCACATGCTCACACTCTCGCTGTAATAGATTTAGCAGTTCTCCTGAATCTGTTATACAGATTAAATGAAACTGCCAGTTGAAAATGCGAAGGCACATAGGTCCCTTCCTGTCCACCGTTGTCAGATGTACTCTGAAATGAGTGTTTTCATCATCTATTCTGAGCCCTATCCACCCCAGAAATAGCTTTAGCAGGAAAGTGCTTTTGTTAGACTAGCTGTAAATTATATTTCAAATGTCTGATGTTGTTGTCTTAAAAAATAAATAAATAAGTAAATGAAAGTCTAAAATTAATGACTGCTGGGGTTTGCTTTGCTTATGTGTACTGCTAAAGATTTGGCTTCTTGCAGATGGAATTTCAGATCTGTTTACACTTGTGTTAGCTTTTTGGGGAGGAAAAAAAGCAGTTGAGAGATCTGGGAGAACAAATTTACAAAGTCAAACTTATTGTAACCACTGGTGAGGCTGTTTTCCCTCCCACTGCCCTTCCCCTCCCTCTCATCCACCATGCCCCTGTGTTTTGTCTGTTGTAGTTTTATCTGCCCTGCCTCAAAGTTCAAGGCAACTGCTCCTTCCAGAGGTGACAAAGTCACAGTCCTTGCAGAGGTGACAAAGTCACATATCAGGTTTAATCAGCAGATATTCACTCAAGCCCCATTGCACCAGCGTTTTGTCATTTTGTCATTCAGTGAGACCTCGTGGGGACAGATTGGAGCAGCACAAAGGATAGGACATTTAAAAAGTCCTTACAGAGAACTGGATCACTTTTATGCTTTGGATAAGGGGATGTGGGCAGGGAGGATGGCGTGGAAAGAAATGTGCAGAGCAGAATTTCATGGGCTTCTTTTTTCTTTTTGGTTTATTCAAAGATTATTATGTGTTGGATACAGTAAATCATCTATACTCCCACATCCAGGAGGTAAATCTTCAGAACTTCACGCGTGGGTAGTTCTGCATCTAACAGCTGCCATAGAGTAGCTGTTTGTTCCACACTTACAGACCCTTATCTGCGCATTTGTTTTAAGTTCTTTTAACAAGTCTCCTCTGGTTCATCTCCTGTTGTTCTCCTGTTACTATTCCTACGCAAGAGTCGTGGGTCCTAAGGACAGACGAGGGACTGTTATCTCAGTTGTTTCTTTAGTCTCCACTCTAAGGATGAACGCCTGTGATGCATTTTGCACCTCTCACCTTCTCCTAGGTGTCGTATGCCCGTCCGAGCTCGGCCTCAATCAGGGATGCTAACCTGTACGTTAGTGGCCTTCCCAAGACTATGACCCAGAAGGAACTGGAGCAGCTTTTCTCGCAATACGGTCGCATCATCACCTCACGCATCCTGGTTGATCAAGTCACAGGTTACGTGTTTCTTTGTAATTGCTTCCCCTATGTATCTTTGCCATGTTACCCACAAAAGCAGGTTCAGGGATGTTGAAGGTGAGGGGGTAGACCCTGAACAGGCAGTTTCATGACCCTTGTACATGGACTACCTAAATTTAAAATGGGCCGTCCTGAGACACCAGAGTCTCCACCATGGAAATACAGCTGAACTGCTTGGTAGGGTCATAAAAGATGATTTGTGTTTCAAGTTAAGAATGGGGTTCTCTGGCCTCCAAAGTCCTTCAGCCTTCAGCCAATGTGTAAAGCTATACATACAGCTCTAGACCCAGATCACAGTGATGTAGAGTTAGAAGAAGCTGCTTTAGTCTACACATTGCTAGTCATCCAAAGTAAGAGGTCCGATTATAAGCCAGCAGTGCATGTGTATGATCCCAGTTTATGGTGCTAGGGTTCTTTGTCCATAAGAAAGAAACTCAACCAACATCTCTCAGAAGGAGATAGATGTAAGATAGCTTAGGCTTTCCGATCAGTGACAGTGTCTTTGGCGTTTACCTGATTTGATCCCAATTTGAAATGTCTACCCTGAGAGTAGAGGTAAACATGCATGTTTACCATTTAATTCATGCAGCCGTTTCCCAGGAGTGTTGACTTCTTCTCAAACTGTGAAGGGAGACACTCTGGAACAAGGATAAAGGAGACATAGAACCTGCCCTCGCATGACTCCAATATAACAGATACTTGCTAGGGACTCTCCAGTCCCATGAGAGCTCAGAAGAAGGTATACTGTGCCTCGTGGTGATTGTTGGAAAGGCTTTATGGTAGGGGCAATTTTGGAACAAAGCTTTGGAGATTTATTCAGTTTCCTGGCCAAAAAAAAAGGAAGGGATAGAACTGTCTAGATGCAGAGGACAGTATATCCCAAGGTTTGGTGTTAAGAAAGAATACAGCCTGTTCAATCCAGGTCAGGGTGGCCCCTGTAAGGTTTAGTAGGAGATATGAGACCAGATTGCCAAAGGCAATAATTGCTACCTGAAAAGTCTGGATTTTATGTACCTGTAGCAAAGATGCAGGGAAGAATAATTTGTAGGCTTTATTTGATTCTGTTTAAGACAACAAAGACTAAGTGGCCAGCATAAAGTACATCAGTCAAAGGGTTCCAAGGAAGCACAGAGTATGCTCCTAAAGGGTACAGTGTGTGGTCAGAGGCTGCTTTTCCATTAAACGACAGTTCCAGGTGTGAGATACAGCAGGCACTTTGCAGAACTAAACAGTGTTGGGTGGTCAGCTAAAGTAACCAAAGGTAGATGGGGACTGGGCAGGATAATATAGAGTCCTAGAGGGAAATGCCCCATGTCCTGAGGGTTGGCGACATCGGCGCAGAGCTATGCTCGTAGAAATGCACACAGACACCTTTTGGTAAGTGACAGAGATTCAAGGAGCTGGCCTCACAGGTGGATCGAGTCACAAAATATCTACAGGGCACCTCCCAGGGATACCTACCAACCATTTGTGCGCTCTTTACAGATGCTCTTTCTCCTTCCCCAGGAGTCTCCAGAGGGGTGGGATTCATCCGCTTTGATAAGAGGATCGAGGCAGAAGAAGCCATCAAAGGGCTGAATGGCCAGAAGCCCAGCGGTGCTACAGAACCGATTACTGTGAAGTTTGCCAACAACCCCAGCCAGAAGTCCAGCCAGGCCCTGCTCTCCCAGCTGTATCAGTCCCCTAACAGGCGCTACCCTGGCCCTCTCCACCACCAGGCTCAAAGGTTCAGGTAGGCATTCCTGCTACTCACTACAGCATCACCAGTATGGAATGACACATGGCCAGAAAACATATGGCTCTGAAGGACAGAACAAGGCAAATAGCCTCTGCCCCACCCAAGCCATCACTATGGGATACTCCCCAGAGCATCATTTGCCACTCCTACAAAATATAAGAGGACTACTCCTCCCAGCCTTCTCCCAGCTTGTCACTGTGATGATTGGTTAAACGTGGGATTCATTAGTAGAGGTATCTGTATTTAGCCAGACAGAAGGATCAGTTTCAATGGAGCTATTCACTGAGATGTGGCCATGTGCAGCCGCTCAGAGTTAAGGCAGGGCAGACTTCCCAGGAGTGCTTGTCCTAGGTGACTGCCTGAATCCAGGGGAGGAGAGACTCTCTTGTATTAATTTAACTCCCTTAAGTTCCGTACTCTGAGAAGATAAAAAGGAGGATTCATCTATGCCTTACCATTGTTATCTTTGAGTACCCAACCCCCAGGAAGTCCCTGGTGCAATGGACAGTTCCCTGGGGGACATTCCTGAGAGATGGGTTTTTTCCAGGAAAGCAGCTAGACTTTAACCAGCCTCTGTTTGTGCAGGGAGAAGCATGATCTTGACCTCCCCTTAAAGTAAACCCTAAGCGAATACCGTATTCTACCCATGTACCAACTTCGCTTTAATGAAAGGGTTTTCTTCCTTGTCAAACCTCACACAAGAAAATAAGGAGTCCTCTCTGGGATAGTAACCGTGAAGAAATTGGTCTCTTCATGTGTCCTCCTATGGCCCACGACTCTGAAATGGTTAATGATTTCACAAAGGGTCTGAGCCATCTAATTTCTGTTTTGTGTGAAAGCACATGTGGTATTTATGTAAAAAGCAATGTTTCCAGCAGGCTTTAATGGTGGAAACTATGGTTACTGCTGCCCCATGGTGTGAATAGCTTCTTCCCAAGTAAGGCAGTGTGTATGAGGAAGATTATAACATAATGACATTTTCCTGGGAGGTGCTTTGAGGCTGTACGTAGTAAGCCATTTTTTTTTCCAATCTTAGCTCACAAAAACTCCCTGCCTTTCAGATTGTGGGTGTGGCCAGATATAGTGAAAACAGCTAGACTAACAGAAAAAAATCGGTCCATTTGTGTAGTCCATGGTCATGTGTGGTCAACCAGGAACAGAGAGACCTTTGCTTACACGTTTAGTTGTAATAGAAGGTAAACAATTTAAGAACACCCCCTGCCCCCATTTTAACCCTTTCACAGACAACATGAAAGTAAATCCGCACAAATATTCTGAGAGATTGTGGGGAGGGGACTGAATTAATTCAGACCTTGAAAGAAAACGGAATTCATTAAACACTTGCTTTAGACCCTAGAACTGACCTGGACATGAATTAGTTACAGTCGGAAACTGGAAAGAGAGAACTACCAGTAGACAGTCTCCTGAGCAGTGGGGAAGTTGTCGAGCTTTTCTTCTTTGAAAATGGAGCATTCTTATTAATAGTTCCATTGAGTGATCTTGCCATCTGTGAGGCATTAACCCAGAGACCCTCCTTCTCTTTGCAGGCTGGACAATTTGCTTAATATGGCCTATGGCGTAAAGAGGTAATTAAAACTCCACAGATTGCCAGATGTCCGTATTGGCACAGACTGGGGCTAGAATTTTTTTTTAATTCACTAACTTTACTTTTTTTAAATTCTTCCTTTTTCTTCCACCAGCATGTCAAATTCTTAATTTTAATTTTGGACCTCGGTTAATTTTGTTTCTTTTAGAGCACATAAAATGTATTTGTGTGTTTTACCCTTTCTTTCTTTCTTTCTTTCTTTCTTTCTTTCTTTCTTTCTTTCTT
>LOEQ01000318.1:336096-349811 GCA_001685075.1 Bramus lutescens | reverse complement strand
CTTTCTTTCTTTCTTTCTTTCTTTCTTTCTTTCTTTCTTTCTTTCTTTTTGCAGGTGGGCTTTCCTTATGGTTCAGGTGCCACAGCTACCAAGCCCTGGGTCATCTGATCTAGTCCTGAGTGGCTTCCCTTAAAGAGAAAGCCCTGACTTTTCTGGCTGATTTTACAAACTTGCTGAGCACCTGTTTTGCATTTCTGATGCCAGGATTCAGTTTAAGAGGGTAGATCCCAGAAAATCAAAATTAGAACATTTTGCTAATCATGGCTAAAATCTAGTGATTTTTCAGGGGGAAAAATAACTTTTTGCACTACAAGCCCTGGCCAAATCATGGCTTTTGGATTCCCACCCCCACCTCAGGGTGCATTGTAAGGCACATCCTGAGATGAGTGTATTGAGTGTATCTGTGTGCACCTCAACCAGGGATTTCTGTTTTTACAGGTTTTAGCCATTATTATAAGTCTTCTCTCAGTTATATGTGGGGGGTTGGGAAAATTTGAGGTTTCCTTCATTTAAAGCCTTTTTATGGGGCAGGGGACTCAAACAGGGTCAAGGGTTTGAGACTTTCTCAGTGTAATCACAAGGCTTCCCAGACCCATCCTAAAATCAGAGTCTTAGAAGTTAGGTGTGTTATGTTAGTGTATCCATGAGGTCCCTAAATGTGACCTGCTAGACTCCACTGCACTGCCAGAGACATAGCATCTTCATCTTCTTTCAATAGAGATGTACACCTTCATACCCCTTCATTAGCTGAGGGAAAGAGAGGTGGGCTTTAATAACCCACCGCACACTCTCCACTTGATGCAGGTTATGCATGGTAAGTACCCTGACTCTGGAAACGAGTACAAAGCGGAGGGAGTTAGTGGACTGCAGACTTCGCTAGCAGGGTACCAGCCTCTTGAATCTCAGTCCCAACACCAGTGAGGCTGACTGTAACTTAGCTCCACGTGTCTTACACACTGCTTGCCTCGTCCTGGGCGTTTTGCATCTTTTGTAGCTCTATCCCATCCTTGCTGCTCTCTAACTTTACTGAGTTAGTACCAAATGCTATGGGCAAAGGTGATGTCTATAACACACGAGTCTAGGAAAGACTGAGCTGTGGTCCATGTGTTGCTGCATTAGCCAGTGCCCTGCCCAGCCCAGTGTAACCCAATCCAGGCATAGCCAGCACTATTTGATAGCAAGATTTTCCTTTTTGTCGAGTCCAGATTTGGGTGTAGCCTCCATCCTACCTTGAGTGGCAATCCTACATAAAACCCTTTTCCTAGCTCTGACCTTGGCCTTTTAATAAGTATTTAGTTGCTTTCTGTGTACAAACTGAAAGGGATCAGAGGTTCACAGCTGAAGGGGAAATTGTTTATAAGTCAATGATTAGAAATAGTACAAGTAATAATTAAGCCATTTTACCCCTTTAAGGATCTGTACCATGAATGTTTTTGATTTTGTTTTATTGTTTTTTTTAAGCAAAAGAGAACCTTGCTTTGATGAATAATAGCAAAATTACATCTACTGAGTTGTTATGCTTAACATATCTTTAACAGCTATATGGTTATCTAAATTCTAGTTAAATATGAAATTTTAATAAGACGTCTAAACCTCCAATAGTGTCTGCTTACTTTTTAGGACAGTCATAACTTCCACTTTGTCCCATACTCCTATCTATTTTGGGCTTCCTGTTCTCCAGTTTTCTTCCCTCACCCCTCAAAAACAAAATAACCAACCAAAAGAAAAGCAATCTGGTCATCAATGAATAGGTCAAAACTCCCTGTATAAGTTCAGTATGAAATAAAACATTGCCAATACTGTTCTGCCATGGACTCTGGTATCTTAACTGTTTCTTCCATCACATATGCCACATGGGTTTATTTTATCAGTGAATAAAATCTGAAGAGTTATTTTTTTCCTCTTCAAGACTACACAAAAATTGAAATGTCTAACCTAATACAACAATTATTGCACCAATGCTTTTCTCCTGTATAGTAATTCAAAATGTATCACTACGCAAACCACTTAAGGACTTTTCCAGTGATGCTCAGCGATGGATTTGAGATGATAGGGTATCAAGGAGTAGCACATCTGTTATTACTGCTCCAGCTCTGTGGGAGAACCCTAATGAATAGATGCTAAACAGAACACGAGCCACTCATCTGGTTAATGACAAGATACATCCTCATGTGTCTGCAACCTCAGTGACACCAAGAGGGCTTTGACAGGCATAAATGGAGGCACTGTGATGATGGTGCAGTTGAGCGCTGCTAGAGTCATCCAGTAATCTGCCTAAAAAATAAGAGTAAAACTTTTCAAGCATTGACATCCACCAGATTGTCACTCCTGCAACCAATAAACATGTGGTTCTTTCCTATGGGCCACTGTGTCTTTGAGAGCCAATATGCACTCTTCACTGAATGAATAACCCAACAGTAGAATGGATGAAACAGCATCCCTTCCCTGAGAACCCATGGTTTATGATGGGGTAGGTTCAGGGTGGGACAATGTCTGAACATATACTGTGTTAGAACTGTCTAAAGCCTTGATCTGGGGGTCTCTTGTGACTTCTAGGAAATGACGTGACCATTCTCTTAGCGTGTACATGCCTTAGCTGTCCAGCCACCCCATCAGAAGAAATATCGCAGATGTTAGCTTTTGCATTTTGGTTTTGAATCCTGAAGACTCTCCTGCAAACACTCACTCAGCCCTTTGCCCCGTGTCTGTGTCTGTGCATCTGTGTGTCATCCATGGTCAGACTGATGTCTGGACCAGTCCCCCCTTCTGCTTGTCCCCCCAGGTTCTCCCCGATCACTATTGACGGGATGACAAGCCTTGTGGGAATGAACATCCCTGGTCACACAGGAACAGGCTGGTGCATCTTCGTCTATAACCTGTCCCCTGATTCTGATGAAAGCGTCCTCTGGCAGCTCTTTGGCCCCTTTGGGGCAGTGAACAACGTCAAGGTCATCCGTGATTTCAACACCAACAAGTGCAAGGGATTCGGCTTTGTCACCATGACCAACTACGATGAGGCAGCCATGGCCATCGCCAGCCTCAATGGTTATCGCCTGGGAGACAGAGTGTTGCAAGTTTCCTTTAAAACCAACAAGGCCCACAAGTCCTGAATTTCTTGCCCTTACTTATTAAAATATATATATAAATATATACGAACAAAACATGCGCGCACACACATACACAAAAGAGAGACAAACTTTCCAAGGCTTATATTCAACCATGGACTTTATAAGCCCGTGTTGCCTAAGTATTAAAACATTGGATTATCCTGAGGTGTACCAGGAAAGGATTTTATAATGCTTAGAAAAAAAGAAAAAAAAACAAAAAAATACCTTTGATGCATTGAATGTTCTTTCATAGCTGTCGTTGTTGAATATGATACACATAGCTAGCGATGTGCAGGGATTTTTACCCAGCCAGCTAACTTTACCACCTTCCTTGAAGGTGGGTCTTTTTAAGATGACCATTCGCTCATTTGAAGAAGAAAAACAAAAAACACAAAAAAAGATAAACAATTTTTACAAAGTAATGGGATTCAAAGGAAGAAAAACAAAGATTTTTCTTTTTTGTCAAAATGTTGATCCAATCAGATTGGTTAAAAAACCCCCACACAAATTAAAGAGGAATAATAAAAATTGCAAAAATGAAAAAACTTTTGCAAATTTTTTTATTTTTCCTTTTTTCTTTTATATCATGTGAACTAAAACAGTCTTCTGTTAGGGGATGGGGAAAGGGGGTACCTGATGACATTAACAATTTAATACCATTAACGTTGTTGCCAAAGAGGTGGTCTCTTTGCTGAAAATGGGTTTCAAGAAAAATCTATTTTTATAAAATATAAAGAATTTTTACAAGAGAATCTGGATTTGAGAAAAAATATTTTGACTGGCTAATTTAGGGGAAATTGACAACTTTGTCGCGTTCATACTGCACTGGTAACTTTTTAGAGATCAAGATGTGTGTTTTAAACTGGATTCGTAGACTGTTTTTTGAAGGATGGGCTATAAACAGATGATCTTCATATCTTTTCATAGCATGTAATAATAATAAAAAATATTAATTGCTAGGGGAAGGAGTGTTCATTCTACCCAGGGTACCACAGTTCCCCACAGTCAAAACCCAAAAGCAAGGAGATGAGTTGAAAGACAGTTTTTCTTTAAGTCATCAGTATGGGATGTCAGCAGAACAAAAATTAAAAAGATTCATTTTCCTTTAATCTAAAACTTCCTTAGTTTGAGCAGTAGGTGCTACAAAATGATTTACATATCTTAGTATCATAGTTAAATGTAAACGTGTTTAGGAGAGGAAACAAAAGATATATTTGCTTTACATTCATTAAGCAATTTTCAAATTCACTTGTAGCCCATGCTGATAAAATTGGGCTGTGTGGGTACATTTGAAACACTGTTTATGTTGCTTGAAACACTTATTTATTTAATTGCAGATGTGATGATGCCTATGGCCAAGATCAAATATAGCTAGACTGGCTAGACTACTTATTTGTTTACTTAAACTTTGGGAAGAAGCATATTATTGTGTCATTCTGTTGTGTGTGTATGTGTATATATAATATAAATATATATATATATATAAAGTTATTTTTTCTTTGGTTAATTTATTATAAGTTGTAACACTTGGCTAGTTTTGTTTGTATATGTCTTAAAATGTTTTCTTATGATATTTAAGTGACAGTTAAAGAGGTATCAAGGTAACTTGTGTAGAACTATTGTTTGATATATTGTCATGTTTGTTGTGAATATTTTTTCTTACTGCACAGTAGAAAAATTAAAAAAAAACTGGGTCTTTATTTTAATGTAATTCAGATTGGGGAAACCTAAACAGAGCTAAGGGAACAAAACGGCTGTGGGAGTGAGCTCCCACATCCAGTGCACTGATCAGTTTAGTACGTTTGTGCTTTGTACGGTTATATATTTAAAACAAAAATGAAACAAAAAAATCCAAGAGTTCATGCTCTTCCCTGGGTAATAGAAACAGTTACTCGCTATGCATAATCTAGTTGATAGTAAAATTTGCTATTGCTTTTCTTGTCTTGTTACATAAAATCTTTTCAATACAAGTTTAGTCTTAATGGTAATAAAACGTTATGGTTATTTATAACTTGTGCTTATTTTGTGCATTTTTTCCCATGCTGAACCCACTAAGCGCATGTAGACAGGACTGTTGTTTGCACACTGAAGAGGCAAACTTTGTAGTAGTCGTCGTAGTGGTAGACAGATAACAAAAACCAAGGCTGCATCATAGACTACTCCTTTAAATTTTTTTTCGATTTTTTTTCCTCTTTTCAGTTTTTGGAGAAATTAAATAAATAACACCAGATTTCAGTTCAGAGAACACTCGTTCAACATTCAGGGAAATCTTTTTACGTCACCTGCTATGAATGAATGCAGTTTGCTAGCAAAGTTCTGATGCATTTGCTAAGCATTCATGGGAAAGGCACGCCAAAAATCTCTTCTCTATGGTGTGTTCAATCTGGGGGAAAAAAAAGGAAAAAAAATCTTAGGACCAGGCAGTTGTATACTTTAGTTACAAATGGATGACTTCATGTTAATCTTGCTAGTTTAGATGATTTCTGAGGGAAAGTATTGTAAATGTTTTTTTTCATAATCTTGTTGTGTTTGAATTATTTGTACTTTATCTGTCCAGACAATAAATGAAAGTGTGTAGAATGAATCTGAGCTTCCCAAATTTTTAAATGTGTTTATTCAAACTTTTTTTCTATAGTATATGCAGAGTTCCCTGATATTCGCTCATTAAATTAAAAAAAAAACTGTGAAGTTCTGTTTTGCAACTTAGCCCAGTCTCTCAAAGATTACTGAGTCTTTAGAAGTCCGTGCATTAGCTCCATGCCATTTAAAGTGTGGTCCCCAAGAAGCGTTACCCTTGCCATCTGAGAGCCTGACAGAAATGCGGAATCTCAGGCCGAAGACACACTTACACAGAACCAGATACCAGGATGAATCGCAGGTCCTTTAAAGTTTGAGGCACACTGTACTAGTTGGTGACCCAGAATTGGCTTGGCATTTCATGTGGCATTACGACACATTGCTATCTGTTATTTATAAGAATACCCATGGCTTGATCAGAGGACAAAGGTCACCATTTGCAAAGCATCCATTATCCATCAGGCACAGCATGTAGGGACTGCTCCATTCTCTCACTTGATCGGCTCAGCACTCAGTAGGTGGGATCATCCTCTCTCATGGGTGATGCAGGCAAGGCTCCTTGAAACTGAGTCACCTAGAAAAGTCAGCAAATCTCCAGGAGTTCTGAATTGTGTCGGGGGTCTGCTTCTCTCGCCCTGTCCATCACTGAAGTCAGGTTGAGTGCTGTATTAAGGAAGCAGACCATTTGTTCTGAAAGGTGACAACCAAAGAAGATCATCTTTTTATTATTGAACTTACTTTTGTTTAGAAGTAGGAATGACCTGACTTTCTTTTTGATAAGGAACCCTACACAAAGACTTGCTTGCACTGTGTAAAAAGAACATGATTTAGCCACAACCTATGAAGATGAAAAGTGCCTCCCTTATCATGAAGTCACATTAAAATCTGCCCCAGACATTAGAGAGTGAGCTTTGTACCTGTTTCCAAATGGGGTCGCTCCTTGATGATCTACAGTCTATCTTTCATCTCTATTCCCTCACTAACTGAAAATTCATAATACCCAATAAAACATCACTGTCCATAAACTGGCATTTCAAGAAAAAAAATGCCCCCACCGATCCAGATGAATGAATAGTCCAATTCTCTTCCATTTCTCATTAACCCCTTTTTATTATTATATTAAATTACCACATCAGTTGGGATAATTAAATTCAGGGCATAGACTAGGATTTAATTAACCAAGCTAAATATTAAACATCTAAGTCAGTCTGCACCTCAAGAGTTGAACTCGAAAGGTCCCTTTAGTTTTCTCTAAATACAAACCCTGTGTTTCATTTGTAAAGGAAAATGAACATTCACACAAGTAGCTTCCCCCAGAAATAACACAGCTTCACAAATATGTTTGTAGGGTCTAAAAGCTGTGCAATTAGCCCTGTGATAGTTGCCACTCACTGAGCGTCATGTTGGTGCTGGAATATGGAAAGTTGTTATAATGTGTCTCATTCATGTAGTTCATTCCTGCCCCCAATAATACATCTATACAGAAAGTTTCACAAACAAATGTAGCTCTCTAAATAGGTTCTGAACACATCCTTAGAAGGACATTCCACACGCACACTCTTCCCAACATAAGCACAATGTGTCTGCTTAATGTGGAATAAAAAAATCACCTTGTTGCAGCTGTCCATCCATTACCTTAAATCTCCAGGCAAATATAGTTTCCGTGGGTGTTCGTAGGGAACTCAAGCAAATCACAAGAATTCAGAGAGATTATTAAATTTCTTGAAGGTCCAGGGTTCATTATATTTTGCTAGGATGAAAAATTGCATGTCACAGAAGGCTGACAGCATTTACTTAGTGTTATTTCTATCGAGGAATTAAGGAGAGTATAGTGTGTGTGTGTGTGTGTGTGTGTGTTCTCTGTCTATAGTCATACCATATGAGCACTGCTGGAATCAAAGTATTACTTAACCCCTTGGCCCAAGATCACACACTGACCACACGATGATTCCATCCAGAAATTTTTATTCGAGTCCTGCTTAATTTTTTTTCAGAATCAATTGTTCATTTATAAATGTAATATTCAACTGCCCAAAAAACAACAAAGTCTTGTGGGGCTGATACTTCTTCAATTTCCTAATTTGTCTCAGAGTTGCCTTTGTAGCAGATACTTCGAGAAGCCTCCACTCCTCTGAGCTGCTCTGTAGGCACTGCACATTCATTTCTCAATGGATGCACACATTCAAGCAGGTAGAGGCAACTCATGTTTCTCAGTGCATGCATACATGAAAACAGGTAGAGGCAATGTACATTCATTTCTTAAGAGATGCACATACAAGCAAGTAGAGATAATACGCAAATGGACACACATGTGAGCGGGTAGAGGCAATGTACATTTGCCTTTTAGTGGACAGACACGTGCAGCAGGTAGAAGCAAGCTTGTGCACAACTAAGTAAGAACTTTCATTTGTTTTACTTTCAAATGTGAATTTAAAAACCATACCTGCCAGACAGAAGAACTGTGTTTTCTAAATGGAAGTCGTTAATTTGAGGCCATCCTGCCTGAATTTCTCCCCCGGCCTTAAAGGGACCTTGGGAACACTGCTGTATAATAAATACCCTCCACCCTCCAGTGCCTTTGTTCTACCTGATGAGAGGAATAATAAAAGGAAATTACATTTTATTTCCATGAGCTAAAAGCAAGTTTAATATTGTCCAAAAATGACTCGTACCATTTCTTTATCTTATTAGCTTTTTTGGCATATTAGGTAATAAGATAATTTTTCATGGTGCAGTATTTATGTAAGAATCGTATTTCTCTGTGTGTAGATCACTTACAGAAGTGTCTGTTAACAGGAGAGGATGATGCATAATCGGCACTTAAGATTAAAATAGATCTGAGAGCACAAAAGTGTTCCTTCAGTTAAAGGAACAGTGCTGCTCCAGACTCATCCTTTTTGTTTCTGCCACGGGATGAAAACTGGCTTAAAATCACCTGACCCCCAAATGAATTACCAGAGGACTTTCTCTGCAAGTTCAGCTTCATCTACTGGGGCCTCTAATGCGAGGTGGGTTCACATGACTCACCGGTATGCCTTATAATTAGCTCAGACTCTCTCCAGCAAAGTCCTCCAGATGTTAGCAGTTGCTCCGCATCAAACATCTGAGGACAGAACCAGTCTGTTGAAAGCCTCTGCTGTTCTAACAACTAACATGTGTGTTCTAGTGAAGGGCATCATCGTCTCTTTTATGTTGAACAAGAAGACTTGGAGAGACTAGGTATCTTGTGAAAGTGGTGGCAAAGCAAGAACTCAAACCTGGGTCTTTTTACACTCTGATACCCCATTATACCACGCTTGGTTCTGAGCCAATTGCCAAATGGCCCTTCCTTCGGTAGAAAGTAGCGATGAGTTCAGTTATGTAAGGAGCAAGGGAAATCCCATTAATGCACTGTGCCTGGAGTTAAACCCCTCCTCAGACCTTTATTAGAAAAATGGATCTCATAACAAGGTTTTACAGACAACTGATAATGAAAACCTGACAGCGATATTTTTGAAGCACTATTGTTCAACGGTGATTTAAAAATAAATTTGGATTATTGGCAGGTCTGTGTTAATTACCAGAAGTTATTGAGATAAGAAGCCGTTGAGGATGGAAGTGGAATGCAAGACTACTTCTGTGTCCTCCTTGCACAGTAGCTCACATGCCGCACTGAAAAAAAAAAAAGGGACCCGCTCCATTGGGCCCTTTTGTTAGAGGCTGAATCCCACTCATAAGTAGCCTTCCTCACGACTTAGACATTCTTACAAGATACTACCTGTCGACAGCATCTCACTAGCAACTAAAAGTTTCGACTTCCGGGTGCATTCAGACCATGGAAGTGGTGACATGAAGGTAAACAGTGACAGGAAGTATAGCATCCCTCTTTATAAAAAGAACACTGCCCTTCTAGGTGCTCTTGAGAGGGGCCCCACTCGTCTCCACAGGAGGCATTGTGTTCACCAACAGCATCTGGTGAGCTCTTGCTCGTGAACTCTACTGCCCCAGAATTCTTAGAACATTACTATGAGACACATAACAGAATCTTCATTTAACATGTGACAAAAAAAAAACAGCTTAGAGAAATCTAGCTTCAATCCAATACCTCTCCACTGAAATATATTAGTGATGTTTTAATATTGCTCTCCCATTTTGTGACCACCCACCTAGGAATGAGGCTCACCTGGGTCGGTTGTTGAGAAATCTGCTGAGACCCTAACCAAGCCCATGCTAGAACTCCGTCTCCAAACACCCTGTGCCAGGCACTGTGGCAGGGGCATGGTGAACAGACATGGTCTGACTGTTCTCTCTCTCTTATGCCTATTTTGTGAGTAACACATCAGCAGATCATGAGGAAAACAATACAGAATGTGAATGTGGAGTTTGATACAAAGATGTGTAGGACAATGGTGTGCATGCTCCCAGTGACGGAGGGAGAACTGAGGGACATTTTGAAGAGTTGGGAGGAGGAGGAACACTCTGAAAGCCAACAAGGAAGGACAGTGCAAGTCACACTGTTGTCCTAGTAAGCTAGAGAAAACCCTAGGAGATCAGTTCTTAGCTCTGACAGGCAGAATAAGGCTCCAGCTCCAAATTTTCACACCCTAATCCTATAAGTGTGTTATCAGTTTGGGCACCTTAAGGCTGCTATAAAATATTTTAGGTTGTTTAATTTATAAATATCAGGAATTGCTCGATCATAGTTGGGAAAATAATTTTCTCCGTGTTTCCATAGATTTGGGGTCTGTTGGGGGGTTTTCCCCTGCCTTGTAGATGACACCTTCTTGTTGCATCCTCACATGATGAAAAAGTGAACAAGCTCCTTTAGACCTCTTCTATGAGCACACTAATCCCACTCTTATAGATGAGTCCCCCACGAGTCTTTCCAAATGCCCACTGCTTAATATCACCACATTAGGGGTGATTTGAATTTATGAATCTAGGTCAAGGAGAGGCACAATCATTCAGACCCTGGCATTACCTTAAATAGTTAAAGGAAGTTTGGAAATGTGACCCAGTAAAGGGTTCTGAGATGGAGACAGGACCCTAAATTATCCAGGTAGGTCCAATGCAATAATAAGAATCCTTATGTGCCAGAAGCAAGAACGACAGAGTCCACAGTACAATTCTTGATAAAGGAGAAAGGTTAGAGGAGCGCAAAGGAGGGTTCAGGAGCCAAGAAATATGGGTAGCCTGTAGAAACCTAAATAGCTTAGGAGGTGGGCTCCTAAAAACTCCAGAGGGAATATATCCCTAACACCATGACCTTAGAGTTAACGACACTAGAATAGTAAGGCAATTAGCTTATGTTGCTTTAAGCCAATAAACATAGTGATTTGTTACAGTGACAAGAGAAACAGAATATACCAGCCAAGCACTAAACAGGTCTCTGAGGAAGAACAGTTGAGAAGAGGTCAACACTCACTCCAAGCCCTCCCTGAACCCTGGCATCAGGGAGAAGGGCAGTATCGATGGTTCCCTCCCACCCTCATCACTTGGGACGTTCCAGAAGCACAGTGAACTTCATAGGTGGAAGAAGGGAGGAAAAACAGTGGCTTCAAAGATTATCAGTGGCTTGTAATCTGGGCTCTATAAGAGGCTGGGATGTCTATGGGGTAATGGAAGGGATGGTAGCCCATCTGGGGTTAGATCATTGGTTAAGACTTGTTACTGTTATTATTGTTGCTGGTGCTGCTGTTCTTTTGATTTGGGTATTAACTTCTTTTTGCAGTGGCCATGGTGGAATGACCAGAAGAGACTAGGTGGTAGTCCAACTGAAGTAATCCTCTTGTCTGTTACACTGGTGTTCCAGGAACCAGACTCTATCTCCAGTCCGTGGCAAGAATCATTATCCTGCAGTCAACTTATTCTAGCAACAAAGTACCAGGCAACTGCAAACTACCCTTGTTAAGTATGAGCTGATTTAGGAGGAAAGGGAACCCTGATAACACTGTGTATACTAATGTGTTAGTGTGAGTGGAAAGGAAAAGACAAAATGGTAGCCACAGCAACGCTAGTGATAAGTGTTGGGTTGTTAGATGGGAAGGAGAGAAAACGAACATTCAGAGAAGCAGGTATACTTGAAATGGAAAAATTGGATAGATAGGTGAAGGGTTTGGTTAACAGTAGACCAAAGAGAATGGGTAAAGTATATAGGCATATGCCTAAAGCAGGTCAGCTTCTGGGCATTGGGAGAGTAACAGAAGGAGGAATGGATGCAGGGGAGAAGGAGATATGAAACGAAACAGGAAGAAGAAAGAAGAGTATGAGAGCAAAAGACACAGTAAAAGGTGGCAACAGAAGAGAAATAGTGTTGGCCTGCTATGATGATCTACTACTATATAAATAAGAAATCACTGTAGGGAAGAAGGAAAGCTCCGTGGAGATGGATGATAATGGAATCTCTGGCAGATAAGCAGCAACTGGAGTAGGGAAGGAAAGCTGGGAGGACTCTCCAGCCTGAATATTGTCTCAATCTCCCTGGTCCTCAGTCCTCACCCTGGTTGTGCTCTGTGTTGATTTTTACCTGTCTCTTTCTTCTCTTTTCTCTGAACTGGGTGAGTAACGGGGAAAATTCTACCCAGCTGCAGTTGTGTTCCCACCAGGTTGAGAGCAGCTGGTGACTGTGTGGCACCCAAAGAACTGTTTAGGGATTTTGTTAAGCTCCCACAGCTCTGCCTTCCCCAATTGGGCTGCTAAAGGTAGTCCTGGCAGTCATTACTGGCAATGCCTTCTATGGAATCCCTACTTGTGAAGCTTTTGTAGGGATCTGCGACAGCCGGCTGGCCTGGGGTATGAGGCAGCTACAGCAGTGACATGGGCTGTGCTGGTTGCACTCTCAGCAGCAAGTCTGGTCTAAGCATAGGGAAAGTTCATGGATCCAGCGGTAGAGGAGCTTTGCTGGAGTGTTGATCAAGAAGATTCAGAGACTGGAGAAGTAGTTGATAGGGTGATAAAATATCCCTGTACCCTTTGTTTCCCAAACTGTAATAAGCCACTCATTCCATTGTGGTTTCTAGTCCATTGTCTTATCCAGAACATCCCAAAGGGCAAATTTCAATGCTCACTATATTCAGCCTTGTGACAGGATTTCACTGAACCACTTTGTCCTTAAAATGCCTTCTTCCATTGCCTTCCAGGACTGCTTTCTACCTTTCTGGCCGTCTTTGTTTCTTTCTCTCTATGTGGTGGAGGTGGAGGTTGCAGATCTCTTATATAAGTGTGTCACTCTCCAGGGTCACATATATAATGTCACAGAAAACGTTTGGATTATTCCCAGCCGCTCCCCTGAGCTCTGGAGACACATGTGCTGCTGCTGAGGTGACATCTCCATTTCATTGCTGAAAGGGTATCTCACTTTTAACTGCCAAAGAGAATAAAGAAATCCATTTTTTGGCCTCCAAACATGTTCTCATCTTCATCTCAGCTAAAGGTAACACCATTCCTTCAGTTACTCAAGCCAAAACCCGTGGAGTGACACTTTAAAATCTCAGCTAAAGATCCACTGTGGAGAGATCTGTGCCTATTCTGAGACTTCAGTGCCCGAAAGAGTATCTTCCCTTAGTGGATGTTTTCTGAATAAAGGAAAGTTTTATTTAAATTAACTGGATGGCTAGGGTAGCAAGGAATTCAACAAGTAAAATAATTATAAATTTTGGTAAGGGATAAGAAGTAAGGTGTTCTTGGAGAAAATAATGGATGAGCTCCCAGTAAGAAAGGGTAAAAATGGTTTCTCTGGAAGAAAAATGACTTTGAAATCAGACCTGAAGGATCAAAAGGAGCCATTATGACAAGTGACAGGAAGAGACCATTGACATGAAGACCCAGAGTGACCAAGTAATGTGAGATTTCCCCTCTGTATACTGTGAATACCATTGGTTAATAAAAAACTGGCTTGGCATGATAGGGTAGAACTTAGCTAGGCAGGGAAAACTAAGATGAATACTGGGAAGAAGAAGGCGGAGTTAGGGAGAAATCCTGTAGCCCCACCAGAGACAGGCTGGAACTTTAGCCAGTAAGCCACAGCCACATGGTGATACACAGATTAATAGA
>LOEQ01000318.1:320080-336035 GCA_001685075.1 Bramus lutescens | reverse complement strand
GAGCTAATGGGCCAAGCAGTGATTTAATTAACACAGTTTCTGTGTGATTATTTCTGTTCTGGGAGGCCAGGACAAACAAGCAGCCCCCTTCAACAACCAAGAGTTTAACAGCTTCTAGGATGCAACAGATGGGCAGATGGGCAAAAGAAGAGATAGGGAAAGAAGTGGTGGACATTGGTGAGTGAACAAAGGCCAGATAATGCAGGCTGCTGTGGATCATCATTATAAGTGTATGTATGTTTTATTAAAGGGTCACTAGCTCCATTTGTCATATCTACTTTCTGAACAGGAATGTGGAGCAATGACAAGACCTGGGGATTTGGATCCCTCTTCTTTCTGGTTTAAAGCTAGGCAACTGTCCTTGCTAATTTTAATGTCAACTTAACAGAGCTAAGGTAATTTTGGAAGAGGGACTTGCAATTGAGAAATGCTTTAAGATTTGCCTGTGTGCAAGTCTGTGGTGCATCATCTTGATTAATCATCACTGTGGGTGATGCCATCCCTGGCCTGGAGGTCTTGGAAGCTATAATGAAACAGGCTGAGCAAACCATGAGGAGCAAGCCAATAAGCAGCACTCCTCCAGTTACGTGAATAGAATGAGGAGAAACTCTGGGCTAGCAAGAGCCAGATGAGTTCCACAACAGACTACAGTAAATACTCACAGAAACAATGGAAAATAAAAGTTCTTCCATTTACAAGTTCAGGAAGCAGGTAGAACATCAACTAGCCCTGCCCAGAGTTAGGTGTGTGGGAGATGTGTGCCAAGGTGACACTGGTGA
This sequence comes from Bramus lutescens, assembly GCA_001685075.1. Taxonomy (NCBI): domain Eukaryota; kingdom Metazoa; phylum Chordata; class Mammalia; order Rodentia; family Cricetidae; genus Bramus; species Bramus lutescens. The sequence continues at coordinate 335,256 of LOEQ01000318.1, read as the reverse complement.
CCAATGGAAAAATCACAGAGGTAAAAGAATATTAGTAAGTTAAGGGTGTGGGTGCAATTAGTGAGAAGGGCCAGGAAATCCTCAGAAGAACTTAGCCATGTGAACATCCTGGCAACAGGAAACAGAATTCCTGGACTTGGGCTTACAATCAGAGGGGGTGTCTAGAAGAAGTTACCCAAGAGCAAGGCAGGGCCCAACACTAGGAGGAAACTAGTGTAGGAGGTTGCCAGCAGGGTGGGATAAATGAGACACCATGCTGAAGCCTGGTTCCCAGAGCTAGGCATTCACTTCAAGCCTCCCCTCTTAACAAGGGAAGCCTAGTGCTCATCTAGATAATGTGGACCCCAGCAGCCAAGCCAGAGTGCCAACCACACAGGGGTGTTGGCAAGGCTCTCTCCTCTCTGAGCTCTAAGCTTCATGAGGACAAGAGCAATGCCTCCTTTATTTCTAGAACCCAAGTAAGGTACTATACACAAACCAGACACTCAAGAAACACTTGGCAATGAGTGGAAAGGTGGACAGACGAAGAAGCTATCTCAGGTAAATATTAGTCATAGAAATTGAGCACAAATCTATAAAAGATTTTGTAAAAAAGGAACTAAATGATCTATAACTACTTACTGAAACTGTGGCCAGCACAGACAATAAGAAATAAGAGTGTGTGCACATACACACATCTAGAGGGCAGAGGTGGGCATCAACTATCCTCCTCCACTACTCTCCACCCCATTTTCAGAGTCTCTCTCACTGAACCTGGAGCTTGCCATTTGAGCCAAGACCCCAAGATCTGCCTGTCTCCTCTCATTTTGCACTGAAGTTATAAATGCACAATGCTGCCCCTGACTTTTCCATGGTTGCTAAGGAATCTGAACCCAGGTCACCTTACTCATGCTGCAGATACTTCTTTACTCACTGAGCAGTCTCCCCACCCCAAAAGTGTGTCTTTTAAATCACTTGAATAAGAAAGATCTAATATACCAGAGGCTGAATAGCCCAGAGAACTAGGACATAAAAAAAATTCAATAAAATGATTTCTAAGGATATGCTGCTATACTCAGAGATCGTCATCAGAGAGGCTTTCTCTGGTAGCTGATGGGAGCAGATGCAGACCCACAGCCAAACATTTGGTGGAGAGAGAAAGCCCATATTGCACATCTCCATTGGGTCCCTCTCCTGAGAACCCAGGAAATTCCACAGAAAAGGAAGAGGATGAAGAATTGTAGAAGCCAGAGGTGTCAAGAACACTAGGAGAACACAGCCTACAGAATCACTAAGAAGGGCTCATAAGTGTCCACAGAGTATGAAGCGACATCCATGGAGCCCATATGGGTCTGTTCTAGGTCCTCTGCATATATGTTATAGTGTGAAGCTTGGTGTTTTTGTGGAACTCTTAACCTTGGGGAGGCCTCTCTGACTCTTTGCCTGCCCTTAGGACCCTTTTCCTTCTACTCAGTCCTGATATGACAGGGTTTCCTAGTTTCATTGTAACTTGTTACACTATGTTCAGTTGATATCCCTGGGAAGCCTGCTCTTTTCTGAAGGAAAACAGAAGTGGATTTGTGGTAGGGTGGGGGGAGAATACTGGAAGGAGTGGAGAGATGGGAAACTGTATTGATGGGATGTATTGTATCAGAGAAGAATAAAAAAGAAAATCTAATATATGTTTCTACTTTGTACTAAAACTACTGACAATGCCCCTGACCTTGTGTCTAGTTCCCCATCATGGGCCACCATTTTCCTTTTTTAAGATGAAGCCAAACCATGAGAGAGGCCCTTCATGAAGGCAGTCGGGTTGAGAAGCTCCAGATCGTGAGGGATCCAGATGAGGAGCTGAGTGACGTGCCAAGGTGGGGAGCAGAGAGCAGCATGCGACAACACGCACCCTTAAGACCAAAAAAGGAAGATGAACATGTGGCCAGAAGGCATAGAGGCTAATCAAAACCAAGTGAGCAAGCTATCCATTACTTTCTTGTGATGGATAGTTTTGCCATAAAACTTTGAAGTCAGGTGACCTGGAGATTTCTATGAAGGGCCTATTTTCAAGTAGACACTCATTTCCTATGAGAAGTTGAGCAAACTAGACAAGAATGGTCAGAGGGGCTTTATATTCTGGAGTATAAGAAAAGCTTCTAAATTCTGAGGCTATATATCTTGCTATATAGAAAGCCAAGAGCCCAAGTCGTCCACTCTCTTGATCCAACCAGGGATCTTTACTCTGAATTAGACAAAATAAACAAATTAATTAATCTAAAGTATGTTATTTAATAACAATTAGTGTTAGTGTTAAATAGTGGAACTGTCTCTCTTGGTGCCCCAGAGGGCATCTACTGTCCTTTGGTCAGGTCATACCTTCTATGCCCAGACATACCGAGACTTACTACTGCAAACCAGGATGTTAGAACAGCCTCAAGAACAGCTCCTCACCTGTGGTGAGCCCTGGGTTCTAATATAGAACTCAGAGAATGGAGACTCCCATCCCTACATTTTAGCTTCAGGTCAGGGTCTTGAAACTACCCCAGGGTACTCAGTGGATGTTCAAAAATGTTTGTTTAATTAAATTAAAAGAAATGGTAAATGCAGCAGCAGCTAGAAGAGGTTGAGTAACTGGATACATAAATTGATAAAAGCCACAGCCCCCCTTTTGTCTTTCCTATTGTAATGTGCTCTGGCCTTCCATTGCACAAGCAAAAGGCCACTTCCCATAGGCTGCCATCTTTCCTTAAAGACAAAGTATTAGGTGTGTAAAACCATTCTCTCTGAAAGACTCTGCCCAAACTCATCCTCCTACCTTTTTATCCACTTCCTTATTTAGTGTTTTTCAGCAGCAAGAGCTCATGTAGCCTGGGCTAGCATGGAACTCCTTATGTAGCCAAGACTGACCCTGAACTCTTTGATCCTCCAGCCTCCATTTCTGAGTGCTGGGATAACTGATGTGTACCACCACACCTGGCTCTGCTCCTATCCCCTTAAATAAAATTGCTATTCTGATAGAGAAATCTGTAGCTCCTGCTGGGTCACCAGGTGTCCACCAAATCTCTTCCACTGGATGATACCTGCTATATTTCAGATTTAGCAGATCCGAAAGAGAATCCGGTTTCTTCCTTCCAAAATCTTCACGTCTCTTGGCATTGCCATTGCAGCAACTGAAACCTTTGAATATCGCCATGTGGGTGTCACCCTTGACTCTTTGTTTCCTTTACCACACACATCCAACCAACCAGTGAGACTCTCTCTTTAGTCAGGGGTGTTGATGTGCCCCTGTGCTCTCAAGAGTTCAAGGTCTCCTGGGAAACTGAATAAGACTCTCTCTGAAAAAGAATAAAATCTCCTGATCCTAAAGCTAGTCTGTGAAATATCTATTCTTCTTATATACTATCTGTGGGAGGGAATCCTACATGATGATTTTGAATTTTATAAAAGGTAAATAAGTCCCAGAAGCTTCTGGGTACCAGTGGAGCAGGAGAATCCAATAGTCAGCAGCACTATTGTTGGAAGCTTCCTTAGAAGCTCTCTCTAGGGCAGTGGCTGGTGGAAGCTCCCCATAGTCCCTCTCCACAGCCATTGCCATGAGCTCTGCTCACACACCCAAGTGCGAGGGTGGAAGGAGTCTACAAATACCAAGAAGGAGGCAAAGGGAGACATGAGCCACCAAGAAACCATTAAATCAAGGTGATGAGAGAAAATAGCTGGTTGCACAATGGCTCTTAAATTGTGCAAGAGGAAGGGCTGCAGCCCCTCAGCTTCGTGTGGCTAGGGTGTCATGCAAACAGTCTGGGTGTGGATCTAAGAGTGACTGATGTGGCTCCAGAGTGACAGTATCTCCCATGTCTAGCCATCAGTCAGCAAACTACCTCCAAAATCAATCTCAATCTGGTGATTTCTCCCTCCTCTACCACTATGGACCGTTGTCATAGATCTGTATAGATATAATAGATACAAGTAAAGATTTAGATATATGATATCATGAGGTACAGAAAGAACTTCTGCTTGCTGTACTGGAAACGATAGTGTTCACTGATATGTTTCCTTCATTAGCTGGACAAAAAGAGGCTAATAAACAATGCAGACCCAATGAGTGGATAGGTTGAAAGATAAGTAACTAAATGAATCAGAGAGACTGGATATGATATGAGTTTGTCCATAATTTGTAATCTACATCAGCCATTATTAGATCAGTTATGCTTTAGTAACAGCTCCAAAATAATCCATGGCATGAGATGATGAACATTTACTTCTCGTTAGGTATCCACTGTGAATCACCTGCAAGGCCCTACTTGTTTTCACTGAGGACCCCAGGAGTACGGTGACTATATTCTAACCCTGATTTTCATCGCAGTGGAGGAAAGAGAATGTTGAGCCATGCACTGGCTCTCACAGCCTCCTTCTGTGTGTTATTTACAGTCACAGAACTAACTAAAGGAAATCATACAGTCATAGCCACATAGAGAGAGAAAGAGGAGAGTCCTGGAAATGAGAAGGCAAGTGAAACCTGCAGACAGCTTTCCAATTACCACAGATGAGTAGGATGTGCATGGGGAGAGATGGGTGTAGTGCACAGTTAGTGTTGGTGGCAATAGATAGGTCTGAGGAGTCCTGTGGAAACCAGTAAAGGCTTTCAGGGTCTCAATCGGTTGTTTGTATTCTCTCCCTCTCCTTTCTGTCTAACCCTTTCCTGACATTTGGCTTACAACCTCAAGGTTTTTCTTCAGGTCAATGCCACTTCCTGAACTCTCTCTCTACTGAGATAGACAGCTAAGGCCTCACTTCGCCTCAACACCAAGCTTTGCTCTCATCACAGAACCTTGAGAGCACTGAGCACAGCTTCCATGACAATAAATGCTCTAGGGGCCAGCAAAATGGGTCAGCAGTTGAAAGCACTCAGTGCTCTTGCAGAGGACCTGGATTGAGTTCCTAGCACCCACATGGCAGCTCACAACTTTCCTTACCTCCAGTTACTGCTGGCCTCCATGGGCACCAGGCACATAGACACACTGTGTACCTATATAGATGCAGCCAAAACATTCATATAAATAAAACAACAATAACATTTTACAAAACAAGTATGAATATAAAGGTGTGGACTGCTGATATTTGGTGATTTGCCTGCCTTTATAATGCATCAGTGATTCCACCTCTCTCCATCGCCCCATGCCCGTCTTAGCCACTTTCCGTTTTCCATTTGCTCCTCCATCATTTTTAAGAACTCCAGCACCCACGCTGCCTTTTCCCAGCCCCATCCCTCACAGGTACACTGACTCTCCTCTAAAGCAGGATACAGGGAGTGTGGAAAGAGCATAGGTGTGGGGTCAGCTCCATGCTCAAATCCTGACTGTACCATTTACTGGCCACAGAACAGCAGCTTTCCTTGTCTTATAAAACAGAAACAAAATATCAAACTCAATAATCTGTGGTGAGAGTTCACTGAGAAAACACAAGTCTCAGCTCGTAGATAACACATCTGCTCTTGTGGTGGACTCATGGACATGCGGTGATCTCCCCTCCTAACTGAGAAATGCTGGGATAAGGACCTGGATTGTGAACCCTGATTCCTTGGGCTCTGCACCGAGGGCAATATTTGGATCCTGGTATGTGCTTAATGAATATTTGCTAATGAATATCAAGTATGTCTACAAACGTGCCTGTCTATAGACCTTGACATTGGCAGATATCACAGGTACATCACCAAAGCTGGGCCCTTGCCTCTGAGCCTGGCATCTAGCTGTCATGGTATTTATACATAGCAAGGGTTGAACACATTATTAACATAGCTCAAGCGACTTCCTTCCCAGCTGGCCTTCAGGTTGCACTAAAATGACAAAGCTCTGACATGTGTATCTCACAATTCCTAAAACATTTTTTTGAGTTATTATGATTAAATGTTTGTCCAATTTAGCTTGAGTTTGGGTTTAATGACAAGACAAGGGATGTGGGTCTGGGTTGAGTTGGCTTTAGATAAAGGAAAACAGGTACCAGTACATTTTACCTTGCTGAATGAATTGTTCCAGACATAGAACTGCCATTAAATACTGGGCTTGCAGGAAAAGCAAGACAGACAGACAGACAGACAGAAAGACAGACAGACAGACAGACAGAGAGAGGGAGAGAGAGAGAGAGAGAGAGAGAGAGAGAGAGAGAGAGACTGAACTCTATGGAAAGAAAGGGTATATAGCAAGCTTCACTTCTGCTCAAAACTCTCAAGGTTGCCCCAGGGCCTTAGGACACAGGCTAAGAAGCCTGACCTGACATTCAAGGCCACCTCTCCAATCCCTGCAGCTTGTTACCCGCCTCTCATCAGTTGCTACCCCGCCACCACTGTACTGAACTCACTTATGGATCTTGAGGCCCTTCTTGCTTCTCTTTCGGCTGGGATCCACTTTTATTTCTTCCATTCAGTGGCCTAGATAGGGTTTGTCTAGTCCTTCATCCAACAACAACAACAACAACAAAAGAGGCTTACTATGTACCCTTGTAGATGAGAAAGAGAAAGCAATTAACAAAACAAAATTAAACCCTGACCTAAGTAGGAAACAGACAACAAAAATAACCACATAAATAGATCTTTTAGATTATGATAATTGCTTGCTTTATTTGTTCTTTCTATTTAGGACTGGCAGGTGAAGTTGGCAAAACAAAACTTGTCCTTGAGTCAGGATATGGATATGTATATGGTAGACGGGGGGGGGAGGGTAGAGGCCTGCAGGTGTCACCATGTGCATATGTTGAGGTCAGAGGGCAAGCCTGGGTTTCAGTCCACACCTCCTACCACTGAGAATGCAGGCTAGCTAGCCTGCAAACTCCTACAGATTCTCCTGTCTCCATCTTCCCATCTCAGCACAAGAGCGCCAGTGTTACAGACATGCACTACTGTGCCTGCTGGTCCATCTCTCCAGACCCAGAATATATGATTTTTAAAAGCATCTTTCTTTGACCTTCTGAAGACTCAAGGAAACATCCTGCCTCTTTACCATTGCATGGAGCCGCATTTATCTGACATTTTTGGCACATATCCTCCAACTCTGAGGGCAGAGGTGGGGTTTGAGTCTCAAGCAGGTACCAGAGATGAACCAGGGGATGAATGAGAAGAGGGTGGTGCTGCCTCGGGCTGTCCAGCTAGTATCTCTAGTTGGAAACATTTCTTGGTACTTCGGGTACTTTCCGCTCCTGTGGGAACCCATCCTTGCATCCAGAGAAGTATAGTGAAGATAAAATTCCTTTGAGTTGCGATCCACAACGATATTACAACATCCTAGAGAGACATGTGGCTACTTCCTAGGCAAACTCTGACAGTAATTGCTGCGAAAGTCATTTCCCAGGGAGGACCTTCTATAGGTGGGAAACATGCCAGGCCCTCTTCGCAGAATATCTTTTTAGAGAGTAAAAATTCTGCTTGATAATCCTCGCAGCCCCAGTAACTATGTGAAGTACATGGAAATTACTAGCTGCTATCAATATTACTATGTCTAAAACTACCATTTTCCCCGGCATTAGAACAAGCTGAACATTGTTAGGCAAAGACATCTAAGCAATTTTAAAATTATTTGAGTCATGACAGAGAGACTCACAACTGAAATATTTACCTTTCAGTTTCAGGTGGGGACGTTACAGAAGATGGAAGATGTGACAGGTTCCCCAGTCGAGAGAGCGTCAGGGAAAGGTTTCCCTGACAAGTCACGTGCAGAGACAGGAATCACTGATTAAGAAAAGAATTAATTTTATCTACCAAACAGCTCTGCTGGGAAAATTCTTCATACTTAGAGGATGGTGGGACTGGGAGGGTGCTTTTCAAACCTCCCTGCTTAGTCTCTGTACTGACTGGTTTTGTGTGTCAGCTTGACACAAGCTAGAGTCACCAGAGAGGAAAAAGCCTCAGTTGAGCAAGTCCCTCCATAAGAGCCAACTGGAAGTATGTTCTCATTTAGTGATCAATGGAGGAGGGCCCAGTCCATGGTGGGTGGGGCCATCCCTGGGCAGGTGGTCCTGGGTTCTGTAAGAAAGCAGGCTGAGCAAGCCATGAGAAGCAAGCCAGTAAGCAGCACCCCTTCATGGCCTCTGCAACAGCTCTTGCCTACAGAATCCTCCTTTGAATTCCTGTCCTAAGTTCCTTTACTGATGAACAGCAATGCTAAAGTGTAAGCCAAATAAACCTGTTGTGGGAACTCATACAGCCAATAGTCTTTTAGATACCAGTCCATTTTGGGCATGGTCTCATGTACTATAAATGCAGAGGAAAAGCGTGTGCGGTCCTTTTTTCTGCTTATTTGGTTCCCAGTCCCCAGTGCATGCAGAGTACTGCAGATTGCCACCCTTACTGTGAGTTTATCCCCAAATAAATAAACCTTTGTTATACTCCATTCTGAGCTATTGTGAAACTCTTTGATATACCTACATAAATCCTTTCCTCCCAGCTTGCTTTCTGGTCATGGTGTTTCATCGCAGCAATAGAAACCCTAACTAAGGCAGTCCCTTTGTTTGTGTACAGGGAAACAAAAGCTCAGGGAAAAGTTATGCTTGCTAGTTGTTCAACCTGGCTCCTCACATTCTCACCTCTCATCCACTCCCTACACTAGGTATGTTGTTGAATGAGTAAATGTGCAGAAGTGAGAGGGTATTTGGGTCTTGGCTCATTCGTTTATCCAACAAACACTTATTCCAAGTCCACTACCTTCCAGGAATTCTTCCAATCCCTGAGGATAAATCACTAGACAATGCAGATGAAAAATGCTGCCCTCATGGAATAGCATTCTAGAGAGAGGAGTGAGAACTGGTACACAGATGGTTGGATTGCTATGATGTTTGAGAGAACAATAAAGCAGGAAAGAGGCCCATGATGAAGAAACATGTACAACTTTGAGTGGGATGATCATAGAAGTTTTCAAAAGAAAGCAATCAATCAGGGGAAAGCACCTTGTTGCTGTCTGGTAGATGAACATAGGGCAGAAGGGCCAGCAAGCCTTCATAGGTCAAAGAACATTTAGGAAAACTGTGGGTCTGGGGCCATGTGAGTGTGAGATGCTCCGCATCAGTCCAGAGAAGTCACAGGGGCAAGGAAGAGTGGGTCATATTCTGAAACTCCTCTGCCACCAATGAGTTGTGAGGGGTCTTTGCTGTCTCTCTGCTGCTCCCTTGCCAGCTTCTGACTCATGAGCAATGAGATGCACTGACTGGAGATTGGAGAGAGAAAAGGTATATCCTCTACTCTCCTTGTGTCAAATGGTAGCTCTTGCAGGGACCACAGCCCCTGGTGCTCCAGCTTCCACCAAGCAGGCCCGAGCTCTGATGGGGCAAGCGCTAGCTGTGGCCTCTAGCAGTATGGCCTTCTTCTATCATCCCACATCCCTTTGGGAAGTAGTGGTCCCTATATTTGATAACCATGGGATTGCCTCACCTTCCTTTGGTTGCTCTCTCATCTCTTCAACTCCATAAGTAGTTTCCTATACAAACTGACCTGTACTAAATTACCTGGTAAATGAATTACTTTCCTTACCAATGTGACCAAATACCTGAGAGAAACAACTTCAGACAGTGGTTCTCTCACGGCTGCAGAATTCCATCTGCCATGGCAAGGAAGACATGAGAGAGTGGTTCGGATCACGACTGCAGGAATATGTGTCAGTCTGTTCATGTCATAGCAAACCAGGAAGCAGAGTATAAGGCAGGAAGTGGACAGAGTTGGCCAATTCCATAGACCTACCCCCTATGACCTCCCAAATCCTCTAACCTCCTGAAAACAGCCGCTGGAGACCAAGTATTGAGGATGCAGCCTGGGGTGGGGGTGGGGGCATTTCAGATTCACACTGTAACACCTGGTATGAATTGTTTCACAGCTGGACTTCGAAGACAGAGTTTTCATGGGCCCCCTCAATATGTGCAATTTTGCTCTATGTAAAATAGACAGCCATTTGGGGCAGATATTCATGAAAAGCTTTGAAAGAGTAGATGAATGGAAAAGCATCTCTGGCTCCATAAATGTTTCTGAAATCAAAGACACCTGTCAAAGACTCACATAATTTGCACGGGGCAGACCCCCTGGCCTACTCTTATTTGTTCTCCACTCTCCCTGAAAACGGCATTGAGAACCTCAGAATTTTCAAAGACAAAGAAAGGTGTTTGTACAGTCTTTTTAAAAGTGTGTGTGTGTCTGTGTGTGTCTGTGCGTGTCTGTGTGTGTCTGTGTGTATCTGTGTGTGTCTGTGTGTGTCTGTGTGTATCTGTGTGTGTGTATGTGTGTGTCTGTGTATATGCATGCATGTGGGCATGCTATATGTATATGGGCACTCACGTACCATAATGCATGTGTGGAACTCAAAGGACAAACTGGCACGAGTGGCTTCTCTTTTACCATATGGATTCCAGGGATTGAGGTCAAGTCTTCAGGGGGACCAGCCCTGAAGTCAGCCCTGTTTGCACATTCTTCAGCAGTTGTGCCCAACATGCCAACACTATGAAGGCCTTTGGAGGTCAAGAATGTCACAAAGCAGGCCTAGTTGTCATTGAGAAGGCATCTACAATAATGCAGAGGAAGGCTTTTCCCTGAGTTCCTGGAAGAATTTCGGTGTCAACAGAGAGAGGGAAAACACTAACCCTGTGCAGCCCCTGCAATATCCCAGGCACCCTGCCAGGCAATACCACATGTAATGGCTCATTTAATCCTAAAAGGACATGACACATAGATATCATCATCTTTAAAAACAGAACCTTTGACTTTTAGAGGTTAGGAAGTTAATCTAAGGTCAGACATCCTCATATTCCACAAGCAAATAAAACAGGGATCTAAGATAGCCCATCAAGGCAGTGGAGCCACTAAGAGACACTTCTGTCAAAGCCATTAGATCAGAAGGCCAGTTCTTAGGACAAAACATCACCTTACCTGAGTCTCAATCACCCTATCCATAAAATGGGAATAACATCAATGATATACATTTCAAAGACTGGTTTCAAGGATTTAAAATGAGCTTAAGTGTGGTTAATAAGGACCTTGTGTTAAAGCTCTACGCAAAAGACTTAATTGGAGGCCTTTACAGGTAAAGGAAGATGAAAGAAGGACCCATCAGAGGGGAAATACATTTTCTAAGTATGGCAGGGCCTGCTTAGAGAATGTCATGTCTAGAGTACATGCTGATATGTGGCATGAGCCTGAAGGAAGCTGAATAAAAGATAATTAGGCTTCAGAGCCAGACAGATTACATACACTACTCTCCACCACAATTTTCACAGCTCATCTGGTTCTTTCTCTCTTGCAGCACAGGACTGATTACTGTAACTATGATCAAGAATGTCTTGCTTTGGGAAGGACGACCATTAGCCTCGATCAAAGCAAGACATATTGGGAGGTTGGGGAGGTATACCAGTTGGCAGAGAGCTTGTCTACAGCAAAAAGTCCTGGGTTCTATCTGCAGTACCATGTGAGCCAGCTGTGGGGGCACATGCCTATACTTCCAACCCTTGGAAAGTGCTGCAGGGGGCTCAGAAGCTCAAGACCATTCTCATGCACACAGCAAACTCAAGGCCAGCCTGGAGTATGTCAGATCCTACAATACCAGCTGGTACTACAACCTTGGACAACACTTTTACCCTCTCTGAATCTACTCCCTTCATCTATAAGATGGGGGTCACAGTCCTGCCAGCAGCAATAGTTAGCACCTCATAGAGTTTGGCACTTGCTAGGAGCTCATCCCATATTAGCTGAATGGCCTTCTCATGAGGATCTTGGAGTGCACCAAGTGAGACAATGCATATCCAATGGTTAGGAAGAAGGGCCTCAAATTTCTGCATCATCTCCATGGTCACAACTATTGTGGGAATTCAACCATATAGCCAGTTGTATTGGGGATGCTCCAAACCATGGCCCTAACAGCTCCTACACAGTCCAAAAGAGCATGTGACCCACCCCTTTGCCCCTGACCATGCCCGGTGGGCCAAGCCACCCCTATTGGACCGAATCCCACAACAACTGATCTTTCAAGTACTTCTTACTCTTCCCAAAGGCAGCAGACACTCATCCCTCTCCCATCACACCAGGTTCCTTCAACAAGGAGAGTCCAGGAGGAAGGTTTGTCAATTGCCAGGGCTAAGGCCAGACATTGAAAATTTCCCAGTGCATGCCGTTGCCATCAACCCTTACTGACATGTGCTGGCTTCCAAACAAGCTTATTTGACTCTGATTCAATTCTAGAGGGAGAAAAGGTTATATTATTGATAATGAGAAATACTGAGAAACAAAGATGTTCAAACAACCACTCTCCCCAGGCCTGAGCATTTGCAACTTATGGAAGAGTTTGGATGGCCACTTTCCTCGGTGAAATCACTGAACAATCATCTACTCATTTCGTTAACATTGGGGAATTCTCACCTGTGTGGATGCTCTGTGAGCCTAAGAGCACCAACACAACTGTGGTAGTTGGATGTTATTGCCCTCACCTACGCTCACAGGGAGGGGCACTATTAAGAGATGGGGCCTTGCTGGAGTACATGTGGCTTTGTTGGATGAAGTGTGTCACTGTGGAGATGGGCTTTAAGGTCTCATATATACACAAGCCATGCCTACAAGTCAAAATGTAAGAACGCTCAGCTGCTTCTCCAGCCCCACATCTACCTGCATGCTACCTTGCTTCCTGCCATGACAATGATGGGTTAAACCTTTGAGCTGTAACAGATCCACCCCAACTAAATATTTTCTTTTATAAGAGTTGTCATGGTGTCTCTTCATGGCAATAAAAGCTCTAAAACAAGGATATAGATCAGAACTTATACTACAGAATCACCAACTCAAAGGTCTGAAAAGTAACAGAAACTTGGACCCTGACAGTTAAGTGTAATGGGTCCTGGGATAGAGTACTTCCCGGAGCCCAGTCACAACTCTCATGCTCTTCTTTGCAGCACATACTCATGCTGTCTGAATCAGCAAAGCCAATGAGTCATAGGCTTTCATCTGCAACTAAGTATTTTTTGCATTCATGCCTATGATGGGGCATGCAGAAAAAAAAGCCTGGAAACCAAAAAGAAATGATCCTTTTAGAAAAAAAAAGCTCAAGTAAGATTGGGAGATAGATACTTAATCCAGATAGAAATAAGTAAATGCACCAAAGGTGCAATCAAGAAGCATTGTGTGGCCTTTGGGCAAAAGAAAAGGCATAAATAAATAAGGAATATAGCAAAGTTGAGCATAACCAGTATGTAAGGTAAAGGCAGGAAGTATAGTTGAGTCTAGGGGTAGGAGCAAGGTAACAATGGGTATGAAAAGCCAGACTGAAGAGTTAAGCTTTTTTCCTGTTAGTGGCAGGGAGTCTTTCAAAATATTTTAAGCAAGCCAGTGAACATGGTTAACCAAAACAATTGTCTGGAGTCCTTACACTCAGCTCTTAAAGAGCCAAGCTTCTATGCCTTATCAGAAAAATCTGACATTTGACCCAATGGCAGGAAAGCGCATTCCAGTCTGTCCCTTGACCAGTCCCTCCCCATTGCTAGCACATAAGGAGGCAGAGAGTTCTTTAGACCTTCCTCTCCTGATGATCTCTGACGTCACACAGTTCCTCACCCACCCTCCAGGCCCAACGCCTTTGAGCAGTCTCTTGCCAAGAACAAATGTGGCAGCAAGAAACGGCCCGCTAGAGAAATCAAATGCTTGTGTTTCTTCAGTGAGGAAAGCTGTTGGGGTTTTTATTATCATTATTATTATTTTTCTCTGAGCTGAACAAGTGACAGGACATAATAATATCATTTATTCTAACTTGCTCTTGCAAATCAGAACTTTTTAATATTTTTCTTTCAAATGAAAATGCCATTTATCATTATCAAATGAAGTGCTAATGAAAACAACACGTACAAGGAGCCATTCACACCGCCGAGCATGATGGAGCACCTTGTCAGCAGTCCATAGTCTCGCCGTTAATTTGATTTCTGCCAAAAAATCACTTAAGTGAGACTTAGAGAATTTTTTTTTCCTCAGTGCTCCAGGCCTTTCTACTAAGGCCTGTTTATTCCCCCTCTCCTGAGAAGGCACTGAAATCCCAAGCTGGTTTTAATCTGACTTTTAATGGCACTCCCATTGATTCCAGGAGGAAAGTGTGTATGCCAGAAAGCATGAGGGGCTAGGCTTGCCTGTCTCTGTGTTATTGCTCATTTCTTTCACCTAGTCCTTGGTTGACTGGTGGTCTTTGGCTGCATTCTAGTTTGGGTGTGTGTGTTTGTGTATTTTCATCTGGAGTGGAACCTGTAGGCGCTTGTGTCTACAAAGCCATAAGAATAGTAGATAAAATCCATTTGTTCATTCACCGATGGAGACCCAGAATCTTGTCTATTGTCTGACACACAGTAAGCACTCCATAAATACATTTTTACATCTGTGCATGTTAGGTCTCTACACGTTAGTATGTGAGCTATCTAGCACCACTTAGGGCCTGCCCTGCAGCCTGACAAAGCACAGCCAGGATATGAGGGAAGCTCCTGCCACGCTTTCTCTTTCCCCTCCTTCATTCCCCCTGGTCACTATTGTTCATTCCCACATCTATTGTAACCAGGTTAACTCTGAATAGTTCCCCTGTGATCTGTCTCAGTATTCTCTACTCCAGGCAGCTTTTCCAGAATGCAAAATGGGTCCCAGAACCCTTCCATCCCAGTCAACTCCCAAACTTGTGCTTTCTTTAGCAGTGTCCCTGTCCCACTATGTGGTCTTTGTCAATTTACTTGATTTCCTAAAGACAAGGGACTGAGTCTTCTTCACATGCCAAATCTCAAGGTTGGCATGGTGTTTTGTTTATAGTAAGGGTCTCGTGAGGGTTAATTATTTAGGTGAATGAATGAATGAACTTAAAAGTATTTCATAGAGGGCAGATGGTGTAAGGGTCCTGAGGCATGAGAGAATGTGTTCTTTATTAGATAAAACAAATGAAACGAACACTGTAGCGGTTTGGTTTGATTGGAAAGTCTGTTATGTATGTGACTAGAAGTGAAAATGAGAGCTGAGACAAAAAGTCTGAAGCAGGAGTGGGCCTCCGCTGAGCCATCTTGAAGGCAGCAGGAATTCTCTAAAGGAGATCAGGTATGGAGGTTAGATGATGCCTTTGGCTCTCAAAGTCAAAAGTTGGAGAGGACCAGAGTGAATGACCATGAGCCAGTTAGGCCGACTGTGTAAGTCCAAGAAAGTGGCACTGCGGGCCTAATCCAGGAGGCTAGTAAAC
>LOEQ01000318.1:298976-320064 GCA_001685075.1 Bramus lutescens | reverse complement strand
GAAGGTGATGCTCAGCAGAGTGGCCTGGGAACTAAGATTAGCCTGTGAACTATTACCGTTCAGGGAATGGTAGGTATCAGAAGGGAGAGGGAAGAACAAAATATAGACAGCTTTGCTAAGACATTTAACTGTATTCCACAAAAAAATATTGGTCCATGCTATATTGGAAATGAAAAAATATAATATACCCTTCACCACAGACAGTTTCCTATAGGTATGTTCAACCTGAGGCCCACAGGCCCCATGCACTCCAGCAAAGCTATGAATGTGCCCGACAACAAATCATGAACTTTCTTAAAATATTATGAGTTTTTTATGTTGGGGGTGGGGTTGATGATATGGTTCTCAAGTATGAATTTTGTAGATGACAATGTAGGGTCTCAGTGTCAAACAGTATACACACCTGAACCAGGTGGTGGTGGCACATGCCTTTAATCCCAGCATTCAGGAGGCAGAAGCAGGCAGATCTCTGTGTGTTTGATGACAGCCTGAGTTCCAGGACAACCAGAGCTTTGTTACACAGAGAAACCCTGTCTTGAAGAGAGGGGGGGGGAAGAAAGATAGACATACTTGACAGAGAATGCTAATGAATAGGCTATGGTTGGAGGTAAGAGAAAGAGAAGAAACAAGAACTTCCAAATCAGTCATAATGGTCCTGAAGAAGGCCAAAGCTTCTGTGGATGCTAGGAAAGTTGGGGGTAAAAAGTTGAGTCGAAGGGAATGGGATCTGAGGCTCAATAACCATTCCCTACAGAGCTGTGCTACCCCGTACTTCATCTTCCTCCCTTTTGTCCCTGGCCCTGCTGTAGGGACAGGATAATATGAGCATCTGGAAAAGCTGAGATTCCTCCTGGACCCCTCCGTGGCTCTCATCCCCCCCACATTCAAACATAAACAAAACACTACGACAACAAGCCTCTCTAGCATTCTGTTCTGTCTACTCCACCCACCCAAGGGCTGGCCTATCAAAAGGGCCAATGCAGTTTCTTTATTAACCAATGAAAGTAACACATAGACAGATGACCCTCCTACATCAGATCTGCAGTATCTCTAGGCCTCTGTCTCCTCCTCTAAGAAAAGGACTGGATAATCCTGACTTTAATGGTTGCCAAGGAGATCGCAGATGTGGGCACATAGTGAACATGTTCAACTTCTGCTTAAACCTTGTTAATGTTCTTGGAATTGCCAGGAAACTGAGCTGAAGAGCGAGGAAAAAGTAGAATTATAGATGTAGGTGGGACAGTGTCCTACAAATGTGTACTGTCTTTCTAAGATCTGGGTCATTTTCAATGTTTTCTTGGGTGGAGCCCCGAGGCACTCATCTGTGATGGTTGTGGAGAGGGACAAACAGTTCAAGGAATGCAGGACTATTTTTATAAGAGCATGTGAACTAAAACACACCAGTGCCATACAGTTAGAACCCCATGGATAGGGCTGGGTCAAGCACTTTCTAGGTACAATCTCAACTGAGCCCTGTAAGCAGAGACTACTCGTTCATTTCACTGCCACCCAGACCCAAATAATCACACAGAAGCTATATTAATTACAACACTGCTTGGCCTATTAGCCTGGGATACTTATTAACTAACTAACTCTTACATATTAAATTAACCCATTTATTAATCTATGTATCACCATGAGGCTGTGGCCTACAGGTAAGGTTCCAGCATCTGTCCCCTTCAGCAGCTACCTGGCGTCTCTGTGACTCTGACTACTCTCTATATATATTGCTGTTTGGATTTCTCACCTGGCTTTGCTCTGTTAAGCCATTGACAGAAACAGCTTTATTCGTTAACCAATAAAAACAACACATATACAGAAGGACATCCCACATCAGAGCACCACAATACCGCTGTGAAGTTGTTATTCAGATGAGAAAATTCAGTTAGAGGGAATTAGGTACTTTGCCCAAAGAACATTAAAACAAAGCCAAGACTGGAAGCGCAAATGATCAGAATCTCAGGTCTCTACTCTTTCCACACTATGCCAACAGTGGACCACCATGGCTGAGGACCTGAGATGTACACAGACTACCATGCCAGTTGAGTTCTAGGTTGGGTCTATAGTCAGAAAATATACATGAGCCATAGGAGGTCAGGAAGAAAACCAAAGCCATTTTTGACTGCTGACATCTGCAGGAGGATGGATTCTAAGATCCCTGACATCAAATCTAAGTACGTCTGTAGGGGTTCAGCCTCCACTCAACCTCTTCACTTTTCCAGACACAATTGCTCTTTCTACTCTTTAAGTGAGAAGCAAATGGCTAATCATACAATTAAGGTATCAGTCAAGCAAGCTGAGGTCAATGCTGAGGCCTCTGGAGGACACTGGTGAGACATCACGCAAATTGAAACAAGTATGTATTGGACCAAAACCAAGGAAGAGGACACAAGGGTCAAAGGACTCCCAGTAGGCATCTGATGTGTTAGGCTCCACTTTGAGACTAATTTCAGAGCCTGATTGCTTCTGAAGCTGGGTCCAAAACCATCATGCCAGCTGCAAGATGACTCAGGGACTTGGTAGCACAAGAGAGCCTTGGAGCTGGCAGCTGAGTGGTTTGGAAGATGTAAGACCAACAGCACACCTTCTGTGTGTCTCCGTGACACCTCAGGACTCACATGCTTTGTGCCAATTGCTCTCTTGAGAATTTGATTAAGAATAAACTTTGGTAATTGGATAGACATAGGGCCACATCTCACCTCGTTTCATTGGTCTTTTTATTCATGAAGTGGGGGCTACTGGCCCACAATGAGCATGGGGATTGGATGTAATACATGAAAGTCCCTAACTCAGCTCCTAACCTGCTGTGGGTGTCTAACAGCCAAGATTTCCACTTTCTCCACCTTCTGACTCATTTAGTTAGTTAACATTCTGACTTCATTTACTTAGTTAACATTTATGGTATGTGTGTATCTCAAACTATTCTAAGGCCAAACTCATTATTAAAATGTATGGGGATTAATTATTGATCCAATGATATGCTGAATAAAAAGAAAGAGACATGCTTGGATAAACGGAAATCTTTTAAAGTCATTAATATACATATGTTTATTTTTCCTCATAGACACTGGGAGCTACAGAAGGGTTGTATTGTCTAACAAATTAGAGGGGGTGGCAATGCCATGTTTAGCCCGATGTGTGATGACTCTCCACTCAGACTTATTAATTTCTGCCAAATTAAAATGAGCTTGCCCCCACCTGCAGGCTGCAGGATTTTGAGATGCAAATATAAATGCTATTGGGAGTTCTTTGGTTTTAGGGGGAGGAGGCTGCTGGAAGAAGCTACATGCTAGCCTGAGGCTGTTTCAGGATACATAGGAAATTGCTGACCCCAATGCAGGCTTTAGAAGCAGTCAGATCAGTTCTCCAGCACTAACAAGATCATCACATCAATGAGCCCTACTTCTCCCTTCTACAAACTGAGTCTTCCAGTGCCAAGAGAGTTAGTCCGCTGGTGACAGGTTGAGACTATAGATTTAGGATCAGCTTGTGTGATCCTGGTCTGTGTGACCTCTCTGAGCCTCTTTTAAAAGAGTCACTAGGAAAAGTCACATAAACCCCATGCAATTATTTGGGGGGCTCAAACAGATAATGCATAGAAAAGTACTTGGAGCTTGGCACACAGTAAAGCTTCAGAAACTGCCCACCATTGTTAGTAGTGCCTTTCACATAGTTAAGTTAAATCATACAAGGTACGAGAAACAACAAACACAGCATCTTCTCAGATGCTGGTGAAAAGGCGAAAGAGCGTTGTTACATCCTTTCTCACAGCAGTATTTGGCACGGCCATTGAGTTCTAACTACTCTTCCGATTTCTGCAAGAACCTTGGCTTGGCATCTCAGCTCAGAGTGTTTGGAAGATGTGTAAGCAGCTCTGTTCCTGATCATCCAGCAATGCCATGAAGCCAAAGCTGCCAAGCCTTCACAGAGGAAGTACCCCTCACAAGCATGTTGGTACCTTGAGGGGTGTTCCTCCTTCAAATGTCTTCTCTCCCAGGAGGACAGAGCCTGAATCACACATAAGACCCGAGGCTAACATCTGGATAAGGCCCTGGCCTAGCCAGTTCGTAGACACAATCTCATTTAACCTTTAACCTCCATGGTGCTTCACAGGGTGAGAAGCAGCACAGCACAGCTGATTTAAAAGAAAAAAAAGCAGATGAGGAATATAGGCTGGGAGAGTTCCATTCTCTTGTCCAATGTTGTCTTAGTGATGCATTGGCCTCCTCCAGAACTCTTGCACTTCCTAAGCTTCAACCACCACCACTAAGAGGGGATGGAAAGGGGAAGGATGAGAACTTGCATCAGTTGTTCTTTCTACTTTGAGTAAGACAGAGACCTCATTAGGAAGCTGCTCCGAGCTCTCAAGTTAAAGATTGCAATAGCCATACCAGGACTAGAGGAGGAGGTGGCAGAATCCATAGCCGCTTGGGCAGGGCACCTTTTGCATCTTACTGAATGAGTGCTAAGAAAGAAGGAAGAATGAATGGCAAAGTATACTTTTGTCAGAAATGTGAACATTGAGTCTTCACCTCCACCATCAGCACCACTACCACCATCATCTTCTTCCATATCATAACTAAAACCGACTCTGAAAATTTATCCCATGCCAAAGAGAAACTTTATTTCCCCCATTTTATACAGTAAAGCATGGATGCTTCTACACAATACCCTGTTAGTGACCATTTACATTGGAAATTACTTGGCTTTTTATAAATAAATACTTTACTGTCCCCTTTGAACCATGAAATATGTTCCCTGAATTATCACTCTTTCTCTTGACATTAATAGATTGGGGCAACCCGTGTCCCTTACTTTTTGCCTCTGGAATTATAGCTTACATCTAGAATCCTGAAAGTTAATCTGAAATTATTCCCCAGGTACAGCTCTAAGAAGGTTAGCAAGTCCCACCCCAAACCAATCAAATCCGATTGGTATCCAAGAGTCCTCAAAGGGGCAGGCAAATCAATATCCCTCTCATGGGCGCTCACAAATTTCTGATGTCCACTTGAAACCTACATTCCTCTGCTTCTGAACTCCTTACTTGTCCACCCTACCTGCTCAAGGCCTGGTTCTGGCAGTCCCCCTCCCCCGCATCAAGAACTCAGCTCCCTGCAGTGCCTGTCCCTGGAGAGCTATCAGAATTGGGTAAATGCAGCTGTTCTTTTGAAGGAATAAGTTGAGGGCACTTAGCAAATCAACTTTATAATGAATCTTTTCAGGTCTGGATAGAAGCTGCTCCGTTACTATGGAACTTGGCTTGATTTAGAAATTAATGTGGTAATTTACAGCCACTCTGCCAGGCAGGAAGATTAAAAGAGGGAGAGAGAGTGTGAGGGGAGAAAGACCTCAGCAATGACAGTCTTAAGAGGCACCAGTCCAGGGTGTGGCTAGAGGGCTAGGCCACATGGGCTGGACCTGTGTAAGACACAGACGAGGAAAGGCACTTGCCAAAGCAGATACGAAAGCCAAAGTTCCAGACTTTCATTAGGGATCTTCTCTGCAGAAATCACACACACACATTGATTTCCACTTCCAGATCCTCTGACTGTGCGTATTCACTTCCTAGTATCACGCTTTCTGTCATGTCTGTAAATCATCTGCACCATTTTTATTTTATATATTTTTTAATTTATTTATTTGTATCTTGGAAGTCTGATACATTACTATCATACATGGAATTTATACAAGGAAGAGAAAATACACGCAATTTAACTACAATGAAAACTGGATGCAGGGGCTCCTGCCTGTAATCTTATCACTCTGGAGGCTGAGGTAGGAGAATCATCAGTTTGAGGCCAGCATGGGCTATATAGTGAGCCTCTGGTTTTGTTTTTGTTTAATCACACTGTAAACAAAACAAAGGGCTTAGTGTTACCTTGGTGGTAAAGTGCTTACCTAGTAAACTTCAGGATCTGGGTTCAATTCCCACCCCATGCCCAATAAAGCAAAAGCAAGAGACAGAAGCATTTGATTCTAGAGCAATTCACTTGCCAATGGCTCAATATCTGAGCTTGCTACCATTTGAGGGTAAAAAAGCAAGAGCCAGAAGGAAGTCAAGACATACTAGTCAGTGCAAATCCATGGGGCCTCTTGATATAATCAGATAAAGTTAAAAGAAATCCAGCGGGCTCTGCTTTCCCACTTTGTGAGTCACTTCTGTTTAATGCTATGGCCTTTGCATTTTGTTTATTTAACAAACATTTACATTGCATGTGTGATGCATCAGAAGCTGTTCTGAAAACTTTAAGAAACCATCTTGTTTAATCCGTTTAACTTCTCGCTGTCTATTGTTATTCTTGTTTTAGGGAGAGGAGGCTCAGGCACGGAAATGTTTTGCTTTAGTAATTTGTCACAGGGGACCTCAGACCATCTCACCTAAAACCATGTGCTGGTCATTCTGTCCTTAAGTAGGTCAGAGTGATCCAAAACCGTGGGCACTTGGCCAGAGCCAGCATCTATACAGAGCCCTGAGTAGCTGCAGGCTAGTTTCCCTGGGCCTGAGCAGGGTCAGCAGTGGCCCTTCATGATTCACCCCTTCAAGCCACTTATATAGGGGTTCTTGTGCTGCCCATCTGATCTCATCTGGACCTGTGAGAGGTGGGCAGGAGGCATGTGGATAATAGTGCCAAGAAGAGACTCCAGGAGAGAAGGAAATGGTTTTCTCTGGTCTTGCTTTTCTTTTCTTTTTTCATAAAGAAATGCAGCGCCATCCCCTGGAGCTGCTGCTTTTGTCTATTAACTATTCCAGACAGAAGTAGGGTTCCTATCATTGGGCTCAGGTGGCTGGGGTGGGTGGGGGAGCTGGTTCCCTGGTGTGCAGTGTATGTCTTTGAGGTCAGGGGGCTTCTGGAACCAGCTGCCTCTGCAAATGCAGGCAGGTGTCCATAAAGGGCCCACTCCAGCAGTTTTCCCCTCAACAGCCTGCGCCTGGCTGTCCTGTGGGCATGGTGAGCCACAACCCTAATCATAGCCTGAAGGGGAACACTGTGTGGTCATCATGGTAATTAAGGATTAGCAGACGCAGGGTTTGGAAATTGGAAGGCGAAGTCTCTTTCCTAGTGAATGAATCTTGCCCCATCTAAGACACAGTTGAGAATCTTCCAGAGGGAATTCCAAGACAAAAATGAAATAACAGGCTTGGACTTTTCAAAATTAGCCAGCATTTTGTCCCAGGCAGAGGTAGAAGCAGAATTTCCCCCCTAACTAAAAGGGGGAGGGAGAAGTGAGGCTCAGAGAGCAGGTCCAGACACACAGCAGAAAGAACAGTCTTCCTGCAGCTCTGAGTGGGAAGGGAAGTTAAGTTTGAGAGCCCACTCTGTAGTTAGCTTAGCTGAGCATTTTCTTCCAAAAGGTCATTCACTTGCTGAGTATTCCACACATACAGCCTCGTATAATCTCCTGAGAGTTCCTGAAGTTGTGCCGTTTAGTATCCCTAGTTTAGCAAGAAGGTTAAGTCAGGCAAGGTTAGACACCCAGGGGAAGGCAGAGCAGAGTTAGATCTCTCAAGCCTTTGGCAGATTTTCCTAGACCATAGCAGTTGGTCCCAAGAAGCTAGCAGGCCCCTTAGTCTTTGATCCACACCTCCCAGAAGCAATTTGAACCCCTCTTAGGAAAAAGTCTATGTTCAGACTCCAGGACCAGCACTGTTGGGCTCATGTCAACCAAGGCCTCACCTAGGACACCCCTTCCTCCAGCCCTTCACAGGTGACTGGAGGTGCACATACAGCCCCCAGCCTGGGGTATATGAAGGCATCTGCCTCTGCAAGGCATCAACTCAGACCTAAAACAGACCAGGCCTGAGTTGCTCCACTCAGACTCAGCATCTAGAAGTAGTGCCGGAGGCACATCCTCTTTAGAGGCCAGAGTTTGACTCATTTGCTCAACAGTTCTGTGAGCCCCTTGGCTGCCAGAAGCTGAGAACGCCGCCTTCCCACCCCTGAGAGTCACCACTCACCTATCTCTAAGTGGAAGCTGAAGTCTCAGATGGTACCCAGCTTCCTCTCTTATCCCCTGGACACTGGAGGTGGCCCACCTCTTCTGTCCATCTTTCTCCTGCTTTTGCCCTTCAGACAGAGCCCTACGCAGGAGGACATGAGGCCACGCTAATCTGCAGTCCTGCACCCCAAGACACACAGAGCTCTTCTCACCCCTCAGGCTTTGTTTCAGGGGATCAGCCTTGCTCATAGTGAGGGCCAATGGCACGGCTTCCTACAGGGAAGTTATCTTTCCTAAACCTCAGTTTCTTCACTCATAAATAAAGCTTCAGACCCTCCTAGGTGTGGCACCTGCTCTTCCTGCCGTCTAGAACATACTGAGTTACTGCCTACATCTTTCCAGGCTCAGTTCACATTATCAGACCTTGGGAAGACCCTCCTTTCATGTCCTCACTCCTGAACCATGCCCACCGTTTCTCCCCAATAATAATCACTGTTATATTTTTAGTAAGAATTACACTTTTATGGAGCACCTACCATACACCAGCTCCACAACAATTAATTTATTATGCTCTACCCAAAATTCCATAAGGCCCATGCTGTCATGGTCTTTATTTTACAGAGAAGAGATTGGGAACTGAAGAGAAAATGATTAACCCAAGATTAGCCTAACAAATGGGTGGCAGAGCTGGCATGTGAACTCCCCCACCATCCCTGAGGATGATGGCTAGGCATGTTGAGGCCTCATCCATGATGAGCTGCCTTGCCTGGCTCAAAGGTCTTTCTCAGGATTGGATTGTATCCCGTGAGGAATAGCAAAGTTTCTAATCACCTTCCATCCTTTCCCTGGGAGCACTTACACCGTGCTTTCTGGGGTAACTTTGACATTGGTTACTCTGTCTGTTACCGCTATCCCAGTGACCCTCCAGTTCACTTCTGGAGTAGAACAGGTAGCCCTCGTCAGAAGGTGGCACAAGATTGGACACAGTGGGGTTTGGATAAGCAGCTCCATTCTGAACTTTCCTCACCTGGAAAACTAGAGTTCTGATGCCACATCTGGGTCTTGGGGAGCAGTGACTAAAATAATGGGTGTTGAGGCTGTGATCAAGTAAGATATAATTCATTTGGTCGCCAACGGCAGCGATGGAGACATCCACACCAGACCTGTTGTTTCCAAACAGGATGAAAACCCCATGTTTGTCTGGAGTTTACTGTTGAAGGTTACATTGGAACTGGAGTCTTTCCCAGATCAGCTCTTCCTGAAGGAGTCTGCACGTGCTCCTGCGATCACCATGTTGCCATCCCATCAGAAATGCAGAACCCTCACTGCTGTGGTCACAGCCATTCCCTCTTCTCTTTCCCACCCAGGGTAGTGGGGTCCCCTCAGTCCCTGCTGCCTTCAGCTCTGCCTCTCTCCTCCAGAATAGAACTTAGGAACATATAGACCTCCAGGTGCTCGGCGAGGTGTGGCACCGAGATGGTTTGTTATTCTGTGGCATCTGTGAAGAGGGGAATGAATAGTGAAAGGTCTTACACACATCCCTGGAGACCTCAGGAGATTACCAGGCACATCCTTACTGAAGCTGAAGAACCTCTCAAATACCTTTAAGCTTCTTCACCTCCTGCTGACCACACAGTATGTTCCCACCCGAGTGCCTCTACCTGAGCAGTTTCTTTGCTCTGGGATCCCTCTCTCCACCCCTGGCTTCCTCACCTGTCCCAATAATACCTTTCAAATCAAAGCAGTGGTAGCCTACCCCCAATCAGCAATCTCTGGGCCCTGCATACAAGGAAAGTCTCGCTGTGTCAGACATGTTCATTCCACCACACAGGGCAATCTCAAGGGCGTTGTATTTTAGTGTGTCTCCTAGCCCCCAGGTCAGCACCCTGCTCACAGTAGATGCTCAATTCAAATCGGACGGCTTGAACAAAATGTGATTTGAAGTCACCTTCCAAGTGGCAGTTCTAGGACTTGAGCACGGGACTGGGAGCCCCAGATCTAGCACATCTCAATTCCCCAAAGCTGTCAGAAATAACATAGAAGGACCTGCTTTCAGAATGGCAATGTTCAGACCAGCGGCTTTCATCAGCCTTCCACTGAGGTGGAGGAATCCATGGGGGAACCAGACTGCCTCAGAGGCAGCTTCGGGGTACCTTGAGGCCTCTCTCTTTTCATTGCTCTTCAAACTTGTTTCTTTCCTTTGCCCCATTCAGCCTCTGGGTTGCGGGGTGTGCGGTGCTCTCTCACAGCTATCTCTCTCCCTCATTTCTGCTCATTTCCCTAGTCTTTTATCAATACAGTAGGAAACTGGCTTTCTGAATGAGATGGGAGGAGACAAAGAAAACCACCCACCACCATGCTTGTCGAGTGCCCAGTTCATATTCCTGCTGCGACTGTATCTAAATTTGCAAATCCTCGCCCTGAGCCCCTCCATCATGTGTCATCTTTTATGCATGGCCACCTCTGCAGTGCCGCTCGGCCAGTTGCNACGCAACCGACGTCGGCGCCACGGGGGGGCTTGACATTAGTGAAAGCAAATTGACCAGAGGAGCCCTCATCCCGCATGCAAAGCAGCCAGGCTGTATCTTCAAAGAGAGGCTGTCGGTGCTGAAGCAGGGTCACCTTCATTCTGTAGGGCCAGATCCTTGGACCACAGCCTCATCAGCCCAAGTGGCATCCAAGTTCTTTTGCTCCAGTAAAGGTCAAAATCCGTACAGGGATAGAGTAGCCTGGCTAGTGAGCAGAGAGTAAATGCACCTTCGGGCTTTAAAATTCAGAACCCCCCGGGGGCGGGTGGCGTGCATTTGCCTTTTGCAGAGCGACTACTGTGCTCTGAGCACTTACTGTGTGCCAGGCCTAGCAAAAACAAGATTGCAAAAAGCTCCAGGACTTCTCAGCCCAGCTCTCTGTTGATCAACTGTGAGCTGTGTCTGCCAATCACTCAGGACAGTCTCAGTCACCGAAGAAAGCTGTCCTTAGATGTCTTGGAGGCGTATAAACGTCTGGGTTTACAACCTAGGAGAAGGGAGGCCAGGCGGAGCAGCAGCCAAGGGATGAGCAAAGGAGAGCTCTGCCTTGCACATTTAGGATTAACTCCAAGCCTTCTGCTAGGCTGAGCAGAGGAAATCTGAGGTGTCCATTCTGCTTTCCCTTTCTACACAAAGAGGAACTTGGCCTCACAGTTGCCCACTTGAGCAAACACCCGTTTGCACCAGAAGGCGGCAAGTTGTGCTTCAAAAGCAAAAGGGGTTGGAACCGAATGGCCTCAGGTCTTGGTCTCAGCAGAGCCGATTGTGTGATGGCAGCAATTTACTTCCGCCTTCTTGAATTCTAGTCTTTCAGTCTGTAAAATGGGCATGGATGCTGTCTGCCTCATGGAACTGAATGGCTGACATAGAGAATCAGTACGGACTCCCTGGGAGCCCACAGGCCCCCTCCAGCCAGAGTGGAAGGAAAGCTGACTGCAGAGCTTCATCTCTTCCTGGGCTCCTGCAAAGCTAATCCCTCATTTTAACCCCAGCTCTGCAGCAGGTCACCTGATGCAGCCCCCCTTCCCTTTCAATCTTCCTCCACCCACTCATTGCTTTATCCCAGCCCCAACCCCAGCAAGCATTTGCAGAGAACCTGCAGACCACTCCAGCCCACAAAAGCAGGGAGGCTAACTCTCTTCACCTCTCCCCGCATTCCTCCAAGTCCAACCCCTTACTTAGTCTTATCCCCTGCTCTGTAGCAGACCGCCTGCTGTGGCCTCTTGTCATTCTCTGCCCCCATTCCCTGGGGAACATCCTGATAGGACACCCTGCTTTCTTCTCTCCTGTGGGTCTCCTAAGCCCCCAAGAACCCATCTCTATTCCTAAGAGATACATTTTACCTGGAATCCTCAATGGCCGCACCTATCATGATCTCAGAAAAATTTCCTACCAGGCAACACAGAGTTAACACACTCTCCTAAGAACTGGAAACAAAGGAACAAAACATCCACCCAACAAAGACAAGAACAGATATCAGCCCCTAGAATTACAATATTCCCAAACCCAGATGCCTAAAGACCAGCATAAAAGCAAAATCAATAACACCGAGAAGAATATGTCTCCATTAGAGCCCAACTATCCTACCACGTAAGCCCTGAGAATTGCGACATAGCTACAGCACAAGGAGAGAACTTTAAAGGAGCCTTTATAAATATGGTAGAGGTCCTTAAAAAGGAAGTGAATAAATAAATGTAAAGAAATCTATGAAAACACAAACAGGGGAAGGACATGAATAAAACAGTTCAAGACCTGAAAGTGGAAATAGAATCAATAAAGAAAACCCCAACTCAGGGAAATCTGGAAATGAAAAATTTAAGAACTCAAAACCTCAGAGGCAAGCCTCACCAACAGAATCCAAGAAATGAAAGAGAGAATCTCAACATTGAAGACATTATAGAAGAGATGGATACGTCCCTCAAAGAAAATGTTAAATAAAAAAATTCTTATGTAAAACATCCAGAAAATCTAGGACACTCTGAAAAGACCAAACCTAAGAATAATAGGAAGAGAAGGAAAAAAATAAAACAGCTCAAAGGCACAGAAAATATTTTAAACAAAATTACAGAAGAAAATTTCCCTAACCTAAGGTTATGCCTATTAAGGCACAAGAAGCTTACAGAACAACAAATGGAATGGACCAGAAAAGAAAGTCCCCTCAGCTCATGATAAACAAAACACTAAACATAGAGAACAAAGAAAGAATAGTAAAAGTTTCAAGGGGAAAAGATCAAATAACACATAACATATTAAGACATCTGACTTTTCAATGGAAACTAAAATCCAAAAGGGCCTGGACAGATGTTCTACAGACTCTAAGTGACCACCAGTGCAAACCCAGACTGGCATGCCCAGAAAAAAGACTCGACTGCAATAGATGGGGAAAATAAGACATTCCATGATAAAATCCAAATTTAAGCAATATTTATTTACAAATTCAGCCCTACAGAAGGTACAGAAGGAAAACTCCGATATAAAAAGGTTAACTATACCCAAGAAATAATTTCAGACCAGCAAATCAAAAAAGGAAACATACACAAAGACACACATGCACAGTCACACACACTACCACCACCACCACAATAACATCAAAAAAATTTTTAAAAAGGGAATTAACAAACACTGCTCATTGATATCTCTCAACATCAAGATCTCAAATCCCTAATAGAAGGACACAAACTAACAGAATAGATATGAAAACAGAACCCTTCCTTCTGCTACATCCAAGAAACACACCTCAACATCAAAGATAGACATCACCACAAAGTAAAAGGATGGAAAAGATACTCTGAGCAACTGTACCTAAAAAGTAAGCTGGTTTAGCCATTTTAATACCTAACAAAATAGACTTCAAAGAAAAACAGATCAGAAGAAATAGGTAAGGACACTACATACTCAAAGAAAAAAATTTGCCAAGATGACATTCTAATTCCTAACATCTATGCACCAAAGACAAGGACACGCAAGTTTGTAAAGAAACACTACTGTAGATTAAATCACACATGGACCCTCACACACTGATAGTGGGAGACTTCAACACCCTACTCTCACCAATAGACAGGTCATCCAGACAAAAACTAAACAGAGAAATGCTGGAGCTAACTGATGTTTCAAATCAAGTGGACCTAACAGATATCTGCAGAACATTTCGCCCAAACACAAAAGAATATACCTTCTTCTCAGCTCATCATGGAACTTTCTCCAAAACTGACCACAAAGAAAGTCTCTACAGCTACAAGAAAATTGAGATAACACCTGCATCCTATCTGACCACCATGGATTAAAGTGGGACAGCAACAACAGAAATCTTACAAACTAACAGAAACTGAACAACTCACTACTAGATAAAAAAAAAAATCAAGACAGAAATTAAGGAAGAAATTAAAGACTTTCTAGAATTGAATGAAAATGAATAAACAGCATACTCAAACGTATGAGATGCAATAAAGGTAATTCTAAGAAGCAAGTTCAAACCACTAAACGCCTACATTAAAAACTTGGAGAAATTGCATACTAGTAACTTAACAGCACACCTGAAAGCTCTAAAATGAAAAGAATAAATCATACTCAAAAGGAGTAGAATGCAAGAAATATTAAACTCAGGGATGAAATCAATATAATAGAAGCAAAAAATAGTAAAAAAAAAAAAAAAGAATGTAACAAAGACTTGGTTCTTTGAAAAAATCAATGACATTGACAAAACCTTATCCAAATTAACTAAAAGGCGGAGAGAAAAGATCCAAATTAACAAAATCAGAAATAAAAAGGCAGACATAACAACAGACACTGAGGAAAGCCAAAGAATAGTAAGGACATACTTTAAAGACCTGTACAACACCAAACTGGAAAAAAAATCTAAAGAAATAGGTAATTTTCTAAATATATACCACTTACCAAAGTTAAATCAAGATGAGAGAAATATTTGAAACATACCTATAACTCTTAATGAAATAGAAGCAGTAATTAAAAGTCTTTCAACTAAAATTAAATAAAATAAAGTCCAAGTCTCACTTTCAAAGAAGAGGCAGTGTCAATAGTCCTCAAATTATTCCACGAAATAGAAACAGAAGGAGCACTGCCCAATACATTTTACAATACCACAATTAATCTGATTCCCAATCCACATAAAGACCCAAAAAAAGAAAGATAATTGCAAGGTAAATTTCTCTTTTGGACATAAATTCAAAATTTATCAATGAAATACTTGCAAATCAAATCTAAGAACACACTAAAGAGGTGTCCATCATGATTAGGTAGGCTTCATCTAACAGACTCAGGGATGGTTCAACATACATAAATCCATAAATGTAATTCACCAAGAACATCAACATGGCCCTCTGCCTCAGCATGAGCCACAGACACTGTCATCGCCCCTGGAGGCAGCACAGGCCAAGGACATCAACATGGCCTCTGGGACAACATGGATACCAATATGTATGCTAGCAGCAGCGTGGCCTACTCACATCAACATGGCCCCCAGCAGCAACACAGACCACCAACATTCGCATGACCTTCACTGGTAACATGGGCCACAGACATCAACATGGTCCCCAGCTTCAGTAGGACTATGAACCCAGACATGGTCCTCAACAGCAGTATGGACTGTGGACATCAACATAACCTCAGGCAGCTGCAATTCTTAGTATTAAAAGAGCTGCCAGAGGTATCACTGTCCCTAATCTCAAGTTGTACCACAGAGCTATAGTGACTTTAAAAAAAAAAAAAACACGATATTGGCACAAAAGAGAGGCATTGACTAATAAAGTCAAATTGAAGACCCAGACAGAAATTCACATACCTATGGACATGTGTCTATCTGTTTGTTTTTTATAATGAAGCCAGAAATTTATATATATATATATGTATATATATCCACTATATATTTATATATACATGATGAATATAGCATCTTTAACAAAGGGTTCTGTTCTGGTCAAACTGAATGGTTGCATGTAGAAGAATCCAAATAGATCCATACTTCTAACCCTGCATAAAACTTAACTCCAACTGGATCAAAGACCTCAACATTAAGCCAGATACACTAAATCTGATAGAAGCAAAAACGAGGAATAGTCTTCAACTAATTGCCACAGGGAAAGACTTTCTGAACAGAACAGATTTAGCACAGGCACTAAGATCAACAATTAATAAATGGAACCTCATGAGACTGAAAAGCTCCTGACAGGCAAAAATACCACCATTTGGCTAAAGAAATAGCCTACAGAATGGGAAAATTATTTTTACAAGCTACATATATGATAGAGGGTTAATATTCAAAATATATAAAGAATTCCAAAAACTAGATATTAAGAAAACAATTAATCCAAATTTAAAATGGGATGCAAATCTAAATAAAAAAATTTAAAGAGGAAATTCAAATGGCTAAGGAAATGCTCAACATTCTTAGACATCACAGAAATGCGAATCAAAACTACTTTGATATTCTATCTTACATCTGTCAGAATGGCAAAGATCAATAAAACAAGTGACAGCTCATGTTGCTGAGAATGTGGAGTAGGATCCATCCATTGCTGGTGGGAGTACAAACTCGTACAACCACTATGGAAATCAGTGTGGCAGTTTCCCAGGAAGATGGGAATCCATCTACCTCAAGTTCCAATTATACCACTCTTAGGAATATACCCAAAGGACGCTTCATCTTGTCACACAGATACTTGCTCAAACAAGTTCGTTGCTGCTCTATTCATAATAGCCTGAAGTTGGAAACAACCTCGATGTTCCTCAACAGAAGAATGGATAAAGAAAATCTGATATATTTGCACAATAGAGTATTACTCAGCCATTTTTAAAATGAAAATTGCAGGCAAATGTATAGAACTAGAAGAAAACCATCCTGAATGTTGTATCCCAGACCCAGAAAGACAGATTAGTATGTATTGTCTTATACGTGGATGTTAGCTGTGAAGTCCATGATAACCAAGCTACAATCCATAGACCCACAGAGGGTAGGTAAGAAACTAGGGGGACAGATAGATCTTGTTAGGAAAGGGAAATAGAACAGATGATTACAGATGAATGGGGTGACTGGGATTTAGGATCAGGTGGGGATGGGTGAGGAGAAGGAGACAAGGGAGGGAATATGGGGAGAGACAGCTAAAATTAAGGGTAATATGGAAGCCTAACACAGTAGAAATGTGTTAAAATATATATATACATATGAAGATAATCTAAATGAAATTGGGAAACGATAGAGGAGACAGAGACCCAAATGGACATCTCTTGTCACCAAATGAAGCTTCCAGTACCAGGATTTGGTTATGTCTAATTGAGTTATTAGCCAAAGGGGGCCCATAGAAATCACCAAACATTCCAGGCTGTTTCCAAGACTATAGGTTGCTCTCCACAAACTGACAGCAAACCCCATTGCTGAGAACAACACCTACACAACTCTCTGAATCTGGAGAAGTAGAGCTGATGCCTGCATAAAGCCCTTACCCCTGTGTACTAGCATCTATGGTACAGGAAGCACTCTGCATGTTACCGAAGAAGAAACAAACACCAACCCAGCCACAAACCCTTTGATCTACAATGGTGTCCTATCTGCAAGATATGCTAATGCAATGGTGGCACAAAGCTTGTGGGAGTAACCAACCAATACCTGACTTGGCTTATGGCCTGCTCCCTGAGATGGAACACACCCAACAAACCCTGATGACCCAGGGACCTGGGAGAAAATCAAATACTACAGGTAGTTTTAAAAAAAGTAGCAATAAAATGACTTCTAACAACATTCTGCTATACTCACATATATAAGTGACTTATTTATTATTTATATATCACATAGATCAGTGACTTATTTAGCCATCATTAGAGAAGATTCCTCCTTCAGCAGATGGGACAAATACAGTGATCTATAGCCAGACATTATGAAAAGAGAGAGGAGACCTTGAAACACTCAGCCATAAATGGGATGTTTCTATCAAATTCTTCCCCTCACAGATCAGGGAACCCTACGGAAGAGGAGGTAGACTTGTATAAGAACTAGGGGAGATGGAGAACACCAAGAAAACAAGGTCCTCTAAATAAACATGATCAAAGTTCATATGAATTCAGAGACTGAGGGAACACACACAGAAACTGCAAGAGTCTGCCCCAGGTTCTTTGCATATGTATATATTATAATTTCCAGGTTAGAGTTGTTATGGGATTCCTGAATGTGTGAATGAGTAGGTCTCTATTTCTTGTGCTTTCTCTTGGGCTCTTTGCCTCTGTGTGGTTGTTTTGTCCAATTCCAATGTGTGGGGTTTTGTTTATCTTATTTAATCTTACTATTATCCTTAGAAACCTACTTGTTTTCTAATGAGAGACTTAAACGGAGTGGATCTGGATGGGAGGGGAGGTACAGAGGAACTGGGAGGAAAAAAAGGAGGGGAACCCCATAGCCAGAATACATTATGTGAAAAAAATCTATTTTCAAAAGAAAAAGAATTTTAAACTTAGTGGGTGTCACTCTTGTTCAGACTCTTCAGTGGTTCACAGTTGTCAGAACAAATTGACTTCCTTAGTCTACCCTGGCCTGTCCCTGCCTCCTCTTCCTCATTCCCAGTACCTCTGTATCTTTTGGGGGGCAAACTACTCCTTCTCCCTGAAATCTTAGCAACTTGCTTTCTGAAATCTAGAACTCATTCACAACTGTGGAAAAATATTTGAGGATCTGTTTCAGCCCTGTACAGTAGTATGTCCCATATTCACAACTGCTCTGGAGGCTAAGGCAGGGTTATTGATTAAGCTCAGGAGACTAAAACAAGTTCTTGTCTCTTAAAAAAAATCAGCTTCAATAAATCTAATTCTTATCATTAGATCATCCCCAAACCATTAAAATTTTCACTGAAAGAAGTAGCAAGGGACCTAAGAAGTGAATGTCCCATCATCTTCAATGGAGAGCTGAAGACTTTTCAGCTTTATGAAGCAATCTCTCATAATGTAACTACCCAGTGAAGAATGTTATACTGTGGTTTTTGCACCCTTGGTGCCACATCTCACCCTGATGATGAGCTCAGAGGGCACAGTTAAGATATTTATGACACACCAAGTACCATCAAAGGTACCATGACATTCTCTTAGCTTTAATCAATGTTTCGCACCTCACAACCACTAATTAATGACTACTTATTACTGTACTAACAATATCTTTAGTTTTCATACTAATGTCAACTCCACTTTCTGAAGAAGAAACTAAGACTTGAAGAGAAGAAAAGCAGAATGTTCAAGGTCAACCAATGTGTTAATGATGGTAGTAAAAGGGGTAAATAGGTAGCTTTGTGTGCAAATAGGCCATGACCTATTATACTTGGATTTGGTCTACATCACCAGTTGTTGTGGCTAATCTTAAAACTGACTAGATTTAGAACCAAGAAAGTCATCACTGGGCATGTCTGTGAGAACGTTTCTAGAAGGTATTAATGATATGGGAAGACTCATTCAAACTAAAGGAAAAGGTAAGTAGTACATTGATTGCCATTCATCTCTCTCTACTTCTTGGTTGTGTGTGCAATGTGAGTGACTACTTCACACTTCTGCCTCCATGCTTACAATGCCCGTGCCTTCCAATAATTAGCCAAAATAAACCCTTTTCCCCTCAAGCTGGTTTTGTTTTTTGTTTTTTGTTTTTGTTTTTGTTTTTGTTTTTTTTGTCGGGTATTTTATCACTGCAACAGGTAAGTAACTATGACACTAATTGTTAACACTTCACACTGGTTGACCAAAACTCCACAAGGTGTCAGGCACTTGCCCATTTCTTACACAGAAGCCCTTTCATTTATCAAACACAGAGAGGCAACACTGGGGAAAGAAGATGCTAGTGTTCTGGGAAAGATTCCTGAGCCTGAATCTCCTCTCTGTAAAGTATAAGGTAAGGCTACCTGCCTGACATTCAGGTCTGTCTTGAAGATGGGAAATGATAGATGTCTGAGTGCTAAGGTATGAAGTCTTGTTAGACATCAGCAGCTCCTGAAAAGAGCACTTTCCCAAATCCGAGGTCCACAACTTGCTTCTGACAAATGTGTTTCTTTAATTAGCTTATATTAAGAAATGTGTTGTAATTGTTTAAAAGAAGGTGAGCCAGATGAATTGCTTTTGTGATGTATTGAAAAGCATTTCTTCATTATTTGAACTAATTTCCAAACAAATTAAAAACTATTGTAGCAGTCAGGCTCTAACTGCTCCATCTATTAGATTCAGAAGATGGTAAGTTCGTTAAGACACAGATATAAACAATTCTTGTAACACAATCTGATTTTATAATTAAATTAATTTTCTGCCTGGGAAGGCAAAGTTCTCCTTTCCATGTTTTTTGTTCTCAAGTTCCTGACTCTTCTCTCACTTCTGGATAGGGAAAGTCAACCACCATTCCCAGAATTATGTGGTGTGTAAACAGTCTCAAATCTTTTCTCAAATGTTCCTTGATCAAAGACATGATCAGGATAGAGAAAGTTGAATTCAACTATGATCAGATCAGTCACCCCCAACCCCTAGCCAACCATGGTAAACTCCTCATCAGGGCAAATCACCTAGCAGACAAGCTCTGCTCAGTAGTCCATTGAGGCTCTACCCTGTGTCAGATCATTATGCCCTGGGAATGCTTACTGTCCAATGAAGACATGAAGACAGGAAAAAAGATGAAACAAGGAGAATTTAAAATATGTGCACAGGGGTATTCAAATAGTGAGATGGTTTTCTGAACTGAGGCCCTTGTGAACTACTAGGCATACAGGATGAATCCTGGCCTAGTCTACAGCTAGATTTAGGACTTAATCTCGGGCAAGGTTCATGACTTTATCATGGCTGGGATGAGAGCTCAGCCTGGGAACAAATTCAGAGCTCAGATTGTGACCAAAATCGAGGTTCAGATTCAATTGACTATTTCTCAGTCTCTGGCAAAGATTGTGGCTCAGGTGAGACCTGAAGCTCAGAGCTAGCCTCTGGCCAAGACAGAGCTAAACTTTGGTCAGGATCCTAGCTCAGTTTATTACTATATCATCAGAATCCAGAAATGACTTAGACTTAGTCTCTGCTCAAAGATCCCATAGTCAGGAAAAGAGCAGACTGAAATTGACTAACAATCCCTGAGAGTTGTAATAGAGGGAACAGAACACAGGAGAGTCTGGTCTTAGCAGGTGGAGTTGGGGAACACTTTCCAGAGATGATCGTGCTATAACTGTGTTCAAAAGAACATGAGCAGCTTCATTTCAATATCCTTTTTGGTATCATCATTTTGAGCATATAAGTTCAAACCCTTTTGTGGTTCTTTAATTACCACAACACTGTGATGGGTACAACATTTGTTTTGAGGAACACCCTTCCTGTTCCTCTGGACACCAAGGTCCTGGAAAATGGACAGATTATTTCAACCTCAGTATTTATATTATTTCCTGTTTATGGTTGGTTGTACTGCTTGGTTTGTGTGTCAACTTGACATGACCTAGAGACATCAGGAAGGAAGGAGCTTCAGTTGAGGAAATGCCTCCATGAGATCCAGCTGTAAGGCCTTTTTTTTATTTAGTAATCAATGGGGGAGGTCCCAGCCAATGGTGGGTCATGCCATCTCTGGGCTAGTGGACCTGGGTTCTATAAGAAAGCAGGCTGACCAAGCCGTGGAAGCA
>LOEQ01000318.1:277884-298971 GCA_001685075.1 Bramus lutescens | reverse complement strand
AGCAGCACCCCTCCATGGCCTCTGCATCAGCTCCTACCCCCAGGATTCTTCCCTGTTTGAGTTCCTGTCCTAACTTCCTTCAGTAATGAACAGCAATGTAGAAGTTTAAACTGAATAAACTCTTTCCTTCCCAACTTGCTCATGGTCATGGTGCTTTGTGGAAGCAATGGAAACCCTCACTAAGGCAAGTTGATTCCAGGGACTGGGGTATTGTAATAGACTGGACCAAGTTTTTGTTTGGAGTAATATGGACTCTGAGAGTTTGGGTTAGGAAGATAGTGGAATGAATGCTTTAAGCTCTGTTTAATGGGTAATACTAGTAGAAGCACAGAAGGCAGTGGTGCTAAGAGTGATTTAAACAGTGGAGGGCTAGCTCAAGAGGTTTCAGAGGAGAAGAATTTTAGTATGTTGCCTAGAAATCATTCTTGTGCTATTTGGGTGGAAAATGTGGTTGCTTTTTGCCCTTGTCTGAAAAGTTTGCCTGAGGCTAAAGTAAAGAGCTTCAGATTAGTTACCTTGGCAAAGGAAATCTCAAAACAGCTTAGTATAGACTCTGCTGTGTAATTATCAGTGTTAACTCTTATGATATGAAGCTATGCAGTGAAAAGGAGAGAGCTGAGCAAGGAAAAATATTCGAGAAGGAAAAGAACACCAGAAAGTGGAATGGAGCTAAATTCTTTGGTCAAGAAGATAAACAAATTAAGAAATGCAATAAAAGAAGTGGTTCCCTCAGGGCAAGATCCCACCCAGTTAAGGTTCTAACTTGTGAAAGGAAACTAAAGAAAAACTTAGAGCCAGGCATGTTTGTGCACTCAGGAGCCTAGTGGGTCTCTGAGTTTGAGGCCACCCTGATTTACAGAGCAAGTTCCAGAACAACCAAGTTTAAGCAGTGAAAGAAATCATCAAAAACAGAAGGCTTGTGAAGATGTAATTGAAAGATCTCTGAGTTCAAGGTCAGCCTGGTCTACAGAACCAGTTTCAGGACAGCCAAGCTTAGGTAGTGAAGGAAACTATCAAAGACACAAAGTTGGTGAAGATGTAGCTGAATGAGAGGGGCCATGTTCCAGTTCCAGTAAGCAACAGAACTTGGAAGATTCAACCACATGGTTCTGGAGTTAAGGATAGAAGAAAGGGGCTATGGAATCTGCCTCTGTGACTAAGAAAAGCTGCTGAGGCCAGACATGCATCAGGGGTGTCCCCAAATGGAAGCCTAAAGAGACCATTTCGTGAAGCTGTGAGATTGAAATCTGGATTACCTTGTAAACCCCAAAATGTTGAAGATGCCAGTGCTGTGGGATACCTGCCAAGGAAAGGTGGCAACAGAGTGGAACCAGCCCAAAAGAAAGAAGTATATTGCAGTCAACAAAGCTGAATGGAGTTGGAGATCTGAAGAGTGTTTTGATATTAGACATGAAGATGCAGAGTTTGGAGTTTGCCCAGCTGGTTTTCAGTTTTGGTTTGGTCCAGTATTTCCTCACTATGCTCCCTTCCCTACATTTGGAAATGGTTATATATATATATCCTGTGCCATTATATGTTGGAAGTATGTGATCTGCTTTCTGATTTTAATTTTATAGGTGATTACAGTAAAGAGACTGTTTGAGTCTCAGAAAAGACTGAACTCTTGACTTCTAAACAGTGCTGAGACTGTGATAGATTATGGGGACTTTTGTAGTTGGACTAAACGCATTTTGCATTATGATATTGTTACATGCTTTGGGGGATCAGGGAGTGGAATGTGGTGGTTTGAAAGAAAATGGCCCCCAAAGGGAGTGGCACTATTAGGAGGTGAGACCTTGTTGGAGTAGGTGTGGTCTTGTTGGAGGAAATGTGTCACTGTGGAGGTGGGCTTTGAGGTCTCATATATGCTTAAGTCATACACAGTGAGAAAGTTCACTTTATGTCGCCTTTGGATCAAGATGTAGAATTCTCCAGCACCATGCCTACCTGCATGCCACTATACCCCAGCCACCATGTTCCTCCACCATGATAATGGCCTAAATCTCTGAAACTGTCAACCAGCCCCAAATAAATATTTCCTTTATAAGAGTTGCTATGGTCATGGTGTCTCTTCACAGCAATGGAAACCCTAAGACAACTATCAAGTAATTGTTTGACCAACACTAACTCCTGGACATACCAGCTCTTGACCAGGTACTGTGTTACCCTGCAGGGGTTCTTTGCACTACTCATATCTATTTTAAGACAGAAATCTATGAGTCCTTCCTCCCATGTTAACCCACAAAGAAGCAGCAAAGCAAAGAAAATCAGAAAGTGAGGAAAGGGAAATCAAAGCACTCTGTGACCTCAGGCAAAGAACTTTCACTTTTTCAGATTAAATGGAACAGACTGGTTCCTTTTCTATATTATGGAGAATTTTAAAGAAATGGGGGGATTATAACAAAACTCTTATGGATGAAGAAGGAATCATAAGTTCAGGCAATCTTCCTGATATCAGTCTATCCTCACATCGATCCTAAAAGGTAGAATCAACACCTATTGACAGCCTGAGAACTTGGGGGAAAGGAGGTGCTTCTTAGACGCTGCTTTGAGGGCATGGAAACAGTTTGGATTTCATTTCTGAATCACTGTATGTGTCTAAGGTTGGCTTCTGCAGAACAAACCTTGAGACAGAAACACATATGTAAGGAAGTTTTTAAGGAAATTTTCCAGAAAACCAATGAAGTAGAAAAGATGGGATAGGAAGTGAAAGACGCTGAACAGGGTGCAATCTCAGACAAAACCTCACAGAAGGTGAGTTTAAACCTGGCCCTAAAGAGGAACTCTGGGATAGAAGTCATTCCTACTTGGTGACATCGAGGCTAGGAGTGGGGATTTGCCTTCTATCACTGGCCTTCAGTGGAAAATAGATAGACACTCTGGCTACCTACAGTAGTGAGCTAGTTCTAGTACTCATTTCTCCAAGGGCAGTCCACAGAAGGAAAGCCATAGTACCTGTAGACCCACATGAATACCTGGAAAAGGCCTGGGTGGAGCTCCAACACTGTCCACTACAAGCCTCCTGTGTTGTTCTCCGAGTCACTGAGCACTGACCATCTCCTTGCACATTTTCTTTCAAGTTCTCCACTTTACCCTTAAAGGATGGCCCATTGTCTGCTTTAAATTCTTTCTGCCTTTTGGCTGCCATAAAGACAAAGTCCAAGACCCCTGTGAGGGTTAAGGAGCCCCTTCATTATCTGTCCACAGCTGAGTACTCCTAAGCCTTATCATTTACAAGGTTCATCACTTGACCAACCTAACAAAATTGATGGAATTACAATGGGATTATAGATAGCCCTCAAACTGCTCATACCCCAAGGGTAAGAGAAGAATATAATAAAATATCCAGAAGTTTGGGAATAGAAAGTATCTAGCCCAGTCTGGATTCGATGCAAAAACTGGACCAAAATAATCAGAGCAGGTTTGTAACATGGTGTGGAGGTCAGGGACACAAAAGAGTGGGTCTGGAAGAGTGGTCACAAAATAAACATCTACTCAATGAGTGGACAAAGAATGACTGTCAGGAATAGCGTGCTCTAAGCTCTGGGCCTCCTGTCTCCTGCTTGTTTATCACTGAGAGACCTATGACAAGCCATTAAATTGTTTTGGCCCTCCATTTCCTTATTCGGAAAATAGGGCTAATGAGACTATTTAATGCAAGACAGTGATGCAAATCCCTGTTCAAATATAGGTTCATTATTCATTTATTTTTAAAGTAATTTTGAGACCCTGCTTTATTATGAAAATATGTGTTGTAATTGACCTACAAATGGGACTTGGAGAGGAGGCAAGCTTGGGGGTCGTTACTTTTAACAGTGTGGCAAAATGCTACTGCTGAGATCCAAGAGCTTAGAGAAGGCTCCAATGTTGTCATATAATGAAGGATGTTCCCCAAGAGGCTAATATCTGTGTTCCTGGGTTTTAAAAGGGTCTTGGCAGCTGTTAAAGGGGGCTCAGGTGAACAGAAAACACAGTGTGTTTGGCCCGCCAGGGTTGGTCACAGAGGTGAAGCATGTAGGAAGCGGTGGCTTTACACAAAATCTAGGAGAAAACTCCACTGAAACCATATTTTAGAGGGAGAGAGAGAGTTGTTTTATTTTTCTGCAAACAGTGAGAGCCCTCTTTGACATTGAGATGAGAGGGTTCATTGAGCAAAGCCTAGAAGAAGAGGTGTGGGTATACTACCTTAAAAACTGGGGAAACTTCGGAACTTTCCCAACCATTACTCCCATGGCACAGCCACTGTCACCAAGCTGTATGAAGCCTCAGCAATCTGCCCCTTGGATAGCTGCCCACTATGGAAATGCCAGCTCCTACATCATGACAGTCATTATCCACCAGTTCCTGGTGAGCTTTCTTTGGTTACTTTAATTGTGTTCTTGTTGGCAAGCTATATGAAGAAACAAACACCTTCTAATTAGTTCTGAATATCCCCCTTGAACATCTTTACTAGCCTTCTATTTCTGTGTGCAACAATTCATCCAAAACTCAAGGGCTTCACACAACCATTTATTTAGCTCGGGATTCTGTAGGTTGGTAATCTGAGCTGTTGTTCTCAGGTGGGTGGCCCTCCTGCTGGTCTTGGCTGGGATCATTCATTCATCTGTGTATTATCTGTGGGTCAGTTAGGAAGCTCAGCTTTTGTGTGTAAGTTAGCTCTCAACTAGAGGCAACATAGATCAGCTTTTGGATGTTTTACCATCCAAAAGGCTAGCCTGGGCTGTTGTCTCTGTGTAACCAGAACAACAAGGAAGAAAGCTTTCGACGTCTCTTGATTTAGACTTAGAAATATCACAAATGGAGTCAGAATGGGTGAATGATTTACCTGCCAGTGAAACTGTATCCCTCCCTGGATTTTGTCCCCCCCAGACCCTTCCCCAGGCCAACATCATCCCAGTTGATCCCTGGCCCTGCTGCTGCTGGGCCCTGGCCCCTATCTCCAGTGTACATCCACCACTGAGGTGCAGACTACACCAGCCACAGTTGGTGAGTGACCCTCCTGTCCTGTGGCCTTCCCACAGCGATCTCAGCACCAGTACCACTGCTGGGCCCTGACCACAACCCCAGAGGAATCCCACTGCTCTGGTGTAGTGTGCTCCCTAGTTGTCAAGCACGTGAGCAACCTGCATGCCAGCCTGGATTGCTGCCATTCCTAGATTCTGCTCCAAGACCCACACCTGCACCCAATCCCACCCACCTCATCATCCTTGCCATAATTAGGCCTTTTCCAGAAACGCACCACACTCCATAGGCTCAGACTCTGTCCACACCAGTCAGAACAACAGCCCCACCCAACAGACCAGGCTGATCCTAGGTGTCCCAGAAGAAAATTCAGGGTTTACATGAGACCAAACCAGATCAAGAAACCTAAGGCCCCCCAAAATCCAGCACAGATACTCTACTGTACCTGAAGACTCACAGTCACCAGAACTCTTAAACACTTAGTAATCATTCCAAATCCAGATGCTTAAATGCCAGAGTAAGAACATAATCAATGACAGAAAGGGTAATATGTCTCCACCAGAACCCAGCTGTCCTATGACACTGCGACCTGAACATTTCCAATGAAGGTGAAAAGCAAGAAAACAACCTTAAAAATAACTTTATGAAGATGGGGCAAATCAATAAATCTCTTTAAAAAATGTGAAGAAAGCCAAGAAAAAAAAAACAGTTACAGAAACGAATAAAATTGTTCAACATTTGAAAATGGAAATAGAAGCAATAAAGAAAACATAAACTAAGGGAATTCTGGAAATGGAAAATCTGGGTGGGTGACTAGGAACTACAGATGCAAGCATCACCAACAGAGTACAAGAGATGGAACAGAGCAGGCACTGAAGATGCTATAGAGAAAAGAGATTCATCGGTCAACAAAAATGTTAAATCTAAAAAATTCCTAACATAAAACATTCAGGAAATCTGAGGTGCTGTGAAAAGACCAAACCTAAGAATAATGGAAATAGAAGAAGAAGAATCCCAAGTAAAGGTCCAGAAAATATATTCAACAAAATCATAGAAGAAATTTTTCCCTACCTAAAAGAGGACATACCTAAAATGGTACAAGACACGTACAGGATGCCAAATAGACTGGACCGGAAAAAAAAAGTCCTCTTGCCACATAATAATCAAAACACTAAACATACAGAATAAAGAAAGAATACTAAAAAGCTGCAAAGGAAAAAGACCAAGTAGCATAAAAAGGCAGACCTATCAGAATTACACCCAGCTTCTCAATGTAGTCTCTAAAAGCTAGAAGAGCCTGGACAGATGTCTTTCGGTCTCTAAGATACCATGGATGCCAGGCTAGACTACTATACCAGCAAAACTTTCAATTATTATATATGAAAAACAAGATATTTCATGACGAAGTTGAATCTAATCAACATCTATCCATAAACCCAGTCCTATAGAAGGTACTAGAAGAAAAACTCCAACCCAAAGAAGTTAGCTCCACCCTTGAAAACACAGGCAATAGATAATTCCACATCATAAAAGCACAAATAAGGGAAACATACACCACCACCATCACCACTACCACAAAAAACCCAGGAATTAACAACTGCTCATTAATATCCCCCAATATAGATGGATTCAACTCACCAATAAAAAGATAGGCTATCAGAATGGATATGAAAACAAGATCCGTTCTTCTGCTGCATACAAGAAACACACCTCAACATCAAAGCAGACATTACCTCAGAGTAAAGGGTTAGAAAAAAATTTTCCAATCAAACGGATCTAAGAAGCAAGCTGATATAGCCACCTTAATATCTAAAAAAATAGACTTCAAACCAAAATTAATCAAAAGAGATGGAGGAAGGCATTTCATATTCACCAAGGGACAAAT
The DNA here is from genome assembly GCA_001685075.1 of Bramus lutescens. Lineage (NCBI taxonomy): Eukaryota > Metazoa > Chordata > Mammalia > Rodentia > Cricetidae > Bramus > Bramus lutescens. Next base: position 292,124 of record LOEQ01000318.1, on the reverse strand, counting down.
CCACCAAAATGATGTCTCAATTTTGAGCATCTATGCCCCAAATATAAGGGTACCCACATTTCTAAAAGAAACATTATTGAAGTTTAAATCACATGTAGAACCCCACACATTAATAGTGGGAGATTCCAATACCCCACTCTCACCAATAGGCAAGTCATTCAAACAGAAACTAAACAGAAAAATAAGGGAACTAACAGATGTTATGACACAAATGAACCTAACAGATACCTACAGAATATTTCACTGGAACACCAAAATCTGTGTCTTCTTCTCAACACCTCATGGATCCTTCTCCAAAACTGACCACATACTTGATTAAAAAGCAAGTCTTAACAAATACAAAAATTTTAAATAAGCCCCTGTATTTTATCAGATCACCATGGGTTAAAGCTGGAATTAATCAGCACCATGAACTAAAAAAGCCTACAAACTCATGGAAACTGAACAACTCTCAACTCAATTACCAATGAGTCAAAAAAGAAAGAAATTAAAGACTTCTGAGAATTCAATTAAAATTAATCCATAACCTACACAAACTTATGCAACACAATGAAAGCAGTTCTAAGAGAAAGTTTATAGCACCAAGCGCTTGCATAAAGAATCTGGAGAAATCTCATATTAGCAACTTAACAGCATACCTGAAAGCTCTAGAACAAAAAAGAAGCAAACATACCTAAGAGGAGTAGGAAACAGGAGATAATCAAACTAGGTAATGAAATCAATAAAATAGAAACAGAGAACAATACAAAGAATCAATGAAACAAAGTTTGTTCTTTGAGAAAATCAACAAAATAGACAAACCTTTATCCAAACTAACTAAAAGGCAGAGAGAGAATATCCAAATTAACAAAATTAGAAATGAAAAGTGGGACATAACAAAAGACACTGAGAAAATCCAGACAACCATTAGGTCCTACTTCAAAAACCTGTATTCAATAAAATTGGAAAATCTAAAAGAAATGAACAAATTTCTTGATAATTATCACATATAAAATTAAACCAAGAGCAGATAAACAATTTAAATAGATCTATAAGCCCTAAGGAAATTGAAGCAGTCATTAAAAGTCTCCTAACCAAAATAAATCCATGGCAAGATGGCTTCAGTGCAGAATTCTACCAGACTTTCAAAGAAGAGCTAATACCAATACTTTTCAGGTTATTTCACAAAATATGAAGCAGAAGGAACATTGCCAAATTCTTTTCATGAAGTCACAGTTACACTGATACCCCAGCCACTCAACATAGAAAGGGAATTACAGACCAATTTCCCTCATGAATATTGATGCAAAAATACTCAATAAATAAATTGAGTTGGAAAGATGGTTCAGCCATTAAAGGCTAGATTTACAACCAAAATACTGGCAAATTGAATCCATGAACACATCAAAAATATCATCCACCATGATCAAGTAGGCTTCATCCTAGAGATGCAGGGATGGTTCAACATACAAGTCTGCCAATATAATCCACCATATAAACAAACTGAAAGAAAAATAAAAACATATGATAATCTCAGTAGATGCTGGAAAAGCCTGTGACAAAATCCAACACACCATCATGATGATAGTCTTGGAGAGATCAGGGATGTAAGGGATACAAGGAACATATCTAATGCAATAAAGGCAATATACAAGTTGGCAGTCAACATCAAATTAAATGGAGAGAAACTCATAGCAGTTCCTTCAAAATCAGAAACAAGACAAGACAGTTCACCTCTCCATACTTATACAATATGGTACTTGCTAGAGTTCTAGCTAAAGCAAAAGACAACAAAAGGGGATACAAGTTGGAAAAGACTAAGTTAAAGTATTGCTATTTGTAGATGACAAGACAGTATATGTAACTGACCCCAAAAATTCTATCAGGGAATTCCTACAGCTGATAAACATCTTCAGTGAAGTGACTGGATATAGACTAATTCAAAAAAATAAGTAGCCCTCTTATATACAAATGATAAAAGGGATGAAAAAGAAAGCAGGAAAACAACACTCTTCACAATAGCCACAAATAATGTAAAATATCTTGGGGTAACCCTAACCAATCAAGTAAAGGACTTGTATGATAAAAACTTCAAGTCTTTGAAGAAAGAAATTGGAGAAGATAGTAGAAGATAAAAAAGATCTGGATGCAGAACTCTGAAGAAACTGCAACAGAGGCCTCTGAGATGCTGGATCACGTGGGCCACCCATTTTCATTGTTGTCTGGTCTCCTTGCTCTGAAAACATATAAACTTTCAAAGGTAGCATACACATCTGCATTGATAAAAGTATACAATGTGTGGTATACCCTCTAGTTAAAATGATTTTTTATTCTATGTTTGAGCAAGTAAAAGGCATCTGACAACTTTATAAGTCCATCTGAACTATATATTCAAACTGTAATATAAATATAAATCTCTATCCAAGTCATATGAAAGGATGACATGTAATAATAAGTCATGAGGACTCTGTAGCCAACAAGATTTATCATGTCCTATCTCATCTCAGAGCTGTTTCCATGGCAAAGGAACTGCTTATATATTACCTGTCCTGTATTATTTTTTTTCGCTTCCTCCCCCATGTCTGTAGCCAAGATACTCAGGTCTCCTTCTGTCAAATCTTATCTCTACTAATCTGTAAGGAATCCACAGTTTTTCATTTCCTGTGGAAACAAAAGCATAACCTCTCCTCCAACATGACATATTGTCCAACTCCCATTTTGAAGCTAAGATGTTGTTAAAATATACAGATCTGTTTAATTTAGCAGTTTCCATAATCCAATGTCTCTCATCAGCTATTGTTTTTTTGATATTAGCATTTTAAAAACTTAAAGTTAGCAAGATATCATACAGAATCCAGACTCCCTGTATATTTCCCAACCTTACATGGCTTTTTAAAATTAATTTACTCTCTCTTTAAAGACTTCACTATTTTTTCTATAACTGTCTGTATCCATTTTTTTCTTAAGCCTATGCATATTGTTAAACACACTGTAACCTGTTTAGAGATTTATTCCATCTGTACCTGCTTTACTGCATAACTGTAACCTTTTTTGTCTGCATGAACAAAACCTTAAACCCACCGTGTGCCTTAGCTCATGGCGCACTGGTGGCTCAAGTAGGCAGGTGGCTGCTGGGAGACATGTCTCTGTACCATGGCTGGTATGAAAGACAAAAAATTAGGAAGCGGAATTTGGATTCATTTGTGTGTGTTTAGAACTTTTTTTGAAAGCTTTCTCAAGTTGTATATGTATATACATGGCTGAACACTGGGCCCATTTGTTGTCCGACTTTTTCTGTCCCATCAGCCAGTTCCCAAATAACCACATGGAGACTTTTATTAATCATGAAAACTCAGTCAATAGCTTAGGCTTGTTTCTAACTAGTTCTTATAACTTAACCCATTTCTATTAATTTACTTTCTGCCTCGTGGCTTTGTTACCTTTACTCTGTACTGCCCTCTCTGTTTTCCTGCTTCCTTCATGGCTGGCTGATGATTCTCCACATTTCTGTCCTTCTTTCCAGCATCCTCTCTGCCCTCAAAATCCTGCCTACCTATTGGCCATTCAGCTTTTTATTAAACCAATCAGAATTACACATCTTCACAGTATACAAAAAGATTATTCCACAACACTCCTAGCAAACAGTGGATATGCAGCCTGAGCTGGTCATCTCCCGTGATCAGAATGGTGACTACCCCAACTGTTATCAGAGAGCTTTCATCCAGTAACTGATGGAAACAGATGCAGACTCACAGTCAAACAGGCTGAGCTCAAGGAATCCTGCTGAAGAGAGGGAGAAAGGATTGTAGCAGCCAGAAGGGTCAAGGACATCACAAAAACCCCACAGAAATGGCTAGTCTGGTTCATAGGAACTCACAAAGTCTGAACCAACAACCAGGGAGCATGCATGGGACCAATCTAGGCCCTCTACACATATGTGACAGTTATGTAGCTTGATCTACTTGTGGGACTCCTAACAATGGGAACAAGGGCTGTCCCTAATGCTTTGGCTGACTCTTGAAAGCCTATTCCTCATACTGAATTGTCCTGCTGAGCTTAAACAAAGGGAAGTATTTAGCCTTACTGCAACTTGATATGCCATGCTTTGTTGGGACACATGGGAGGCCTGCCCCTTTCTGAACAGAAACAGAGGATGAGTGGATTGTGTGGGGGTGGAAGGGAGGTGAGAGGACAGAATGGGAGAAGAGGAGGGAGAGAAAACTGAGGTCAGAATGTAAAATTAATTAATTAGAAAATAGCACAAATATCATATGGGCTATGGATATTGCTCAGTGTCAGAGAGCTTGCCCAGAATATAAAAGGTCTTATGTTTGTTCAGTCCTCAGCATCTCACACACACACACACACACACACACACACACACACGCAATCCTTGGCCAAAGCAAGTTAACAAAACTATTCTGAATTGCACTCTGCTTCTAACCCTTTGGCTGAAAAGTTTACAAAGTATTGCAGCCATTTTTCCAATCTACTCTAAGGCTCATCAACTTTCCTCTCATTGAGCCTAGTATAAGCAAGGAAGAAAGATAATGAAGAATGCTCCCAAGAACAGTGTTTCTGGTTAATTGAATTATTCCTTATAACTATAACAAGCATCAGGAGTATTATGGCCTGGAAGCTTGTGCTTACTGTGTATTATTACTTATAGAGCAACTCTTCCTCCATAGTAGATGTGAGTGAAATAAAAATGGGGAAAAATTAAATTTCTCATGAAGCCTATAGTCTGCATAGAAAACATCTTACCTGGCAACATCAGTGGTTTCCCTCTTCAGGGGAACAACATTGTAAAGACATCAGAGGCCCTGCTCCATCAGCCTACACTGGACATAGACTCCCAAATTCATGCAATTTCCTCTTACCATATTTTCTGTGCTCTGCTCTTTCCTGTGAAGGTGCTTTGACACACAGCATAATGGGTGAGTATCATTTTAAGCAGCATTTGACTGACTTTAGTCCTAGTGTGCAGACAGACAGACAAATGTAGCTAGCTATAGATGCACAGTTTTTATCTTTCCTCTTTTCCCCAATTTCATGTTGTATTAGGAATATTGCCATGTTCTTTAAGTAACTCTACCCTGGTATGTATAAATAAGCGAATCTTATACTGTACTAAGGGAAATCTGATTGGATACTCTCCTCAGATGCTGGGCTAGCTCAGTGCTGAATATAAGAGCGAGCACTCACCTCTTCTCCATGGCCATGGCCATTAGCTTAATGTTTTCTTGAGCCCGAGTATCAAGATATAAGGCCTGGTGGCCTGTGATGGTAAAGAAGCCTTCCTGGCCTAAGGAAATATAGAATATATCCAGTCACTCATCTCAGCTCCCAGGTGTTCTTGTTTCTTAACAAAACTTAAAGTAAAATATATCAAAGCATTATGTTTGACTTGATCCCCTGTGTAAGAATATCTGTGAAACATTCATGGGGCACAGGTAGAAAGGGAGACTGTGCAATAGTGGAATGCAGTTGACCTTAAATCATTCAATTATAGAACCTTCTAGAAGCAAGCTGGTCTGTCAGTCCTACCAATATTTTCATACCCAACATGAAATGCGGGAAGAAAGAAGTCCACTTCTATTACCCCTAGTTGAAAGCTGGAGAATTGCTAGAAGCAGAGCTTTCTAGCTGAGCCAAGAAGGGGGCTCCGTAGCAACCACATAGATCTAAATCCTGGTCACCAGGAAATATACTCTCATCAAAGTGGAGACAACAAACAACATGTTCATGAAAAACAATAAATGAGAGGTGAGCAATGTGTTGGAGAAGGTGATTTTTAATTAAATAGCCAATGAGAATCTGTGATGGTTTTTCTTGGTTGTCAACTTGACTACATATAGAACTAAAACCCAAATATGGAGGTCACACCTATGAGGGAGTTTTTTTTTTAATTTCAAGTAAGAAGATACACTTCTAATCCAGATCTTTGAAGTAGGTCTTTTGAGCTGGGGAAAAACACACTTTTGTTCTGGATCTTGGGGTGGGAAGATACACCTTTAATCTGGACCACACCTTCTAATGGAAGTCTCTAAAAAGACATAAAGGAAGGAAGCTTTTGTTCTTTGCCTGTTTGCCCTCACCTTGCTATCAAGTCCATCCCTTCACTGACATAGGAGCCTGTTTCTTCAGGATTCCAGGATGAGCTAATGACCCGCTGAGACATTCAGCCTCATGAACTGAGAAATTACTGGATTCTCGGACTTTCTCTTCACAGACAACCATTGTTGGATCAACTGGACTGCAATCTGTAAGTCATTCTAAAAAAATCTCCTTTCTCTAAATAGAAATTCATGCTGTAAATTCTGTTACTCTGGGGAACCCTGACTAATACAGGGCCTCATGGAGAAACCAACATTTGAGAAAACACTTGGAGGAGGCAATAAGAGGAAAGGTATTAGGGACCAGTACAAAAAATAAATGGGACACTAGATAGTAGAGCACCTGGAGGGAGTTACACCAAGAGCTAGCCCAGAGGAGAATGTGTAATCCTATGGAGGAGGCCAGGAAGAAAGTCCGGCTGGTGGTGGCTGAGAGAGGACTCCAAGAAGAGAAGGAATTAATCTACCAGATCATTGTAGCACAGAAAAAAAAAGTTTAGGTAGAAATATCACAGAGGTACAAAACAGATCATATAAGAGCCCAAACCCCAGACCCAAAGGGCCTCAGCGACCCTCCTCAAAACCATCTATAATAAATAAAAATGAAACTAACATCTAGAGTGGTGAGTATTGTTAAGTTAGTCCTTGCTCTCTGTGAGTTTGCTAAGTTCTTCATGCTGGCTATTTTAACTCTCACAACAGCCTGGGGAAATGCCATTCCTAACCCCAAGCATTCGCCCAAGGCTATCTAGCTTCTAAGCCAGCTCTGGTCACAGAAGCCACACATTTGGTCTTTGCAGCCCACTACAGACCCAGCACTGCATCCTTCTCTAGCAGGCTCCTCTATTGGTTCTGAAGTTCTTTTAGCCCAGCCCCCTGAGTCCCAGGGGAAAGAAAGGCCAAGCCAAGTTCTCACAGGAATTAATGGGGATCATCCATATCCCAAGGCTGTAGCCATTCAGCTACTATGCAGTACATTTTCTTTGCCTCACAAATTAAGCTTCTAGGTTTCAGTCACTCCAGGTTTTTCTCAGTCACTTTTGTTTCTGTTTTTTCATTATTGCCTGACTAAAAGAATCTTTTATTTTTCTATCAGTTCTCCTACTCATGAAAATTTAATACCAGAAATATGCTATGTATCTGCATATATACTATATAACATGTGCATATGCATACCTAAAATGTATCTCTGTTTATATATTATATTTTTATACATCTAAGTATAATGTTCACTCACAAACCAATCTTCACCCATTAGAAGCAATATTGTCACCTTTGAGAATGTATATTTAGGCATGATGGCACATACCTTTAATGCCAGTGCTGGTAGGCAGAGGCAGGTGGATTTCTGTGAATTTAAGGTCAACCTAGTCTACAGAGTGAGTTCCAGGACAGCCAGGGCTGTTACACAGAGAAAACATGCCTCAGAGAGAGGGGGAGTGGAGATTGGATGGTATAATCCTACAGACTGCATACCACCAAAGACAGCTATTAATGCAGTCCAACACAAACCTGCATACTTGAGGTGTGTGTGTGTGTGTGTGTGTGTGTGTGTGTGTAATTAAACTGCATGGTTCTCATGTATGATCAGGTCATGTTACAATGTCAAAAGTTTTAATTCACTCTAACTCATTTTATAATTGAAGACACTGACAGAGAGAGATGAGAATGTCTCGAGATCACCTGTCTAAGACCAGTGGAATCCAGAGCAGAGTGCAGGGCTCCTAGCCCCTCTACCACACACTACCTGATGGAGTCATAGTATCGTCCCTTCCTCCTTCCCCTTGTCTACCATTCTTTGCCTTTCCCTTCACAATGCAGACTCCACCCAAACTCAGATTCCCCCAATTTTCTAAGGATGAGATTACCTGCAAGTAGTCAGGTACCTCCTAGTATCCCAGCAAGGGGCAGTCCATCAGGGGACCCAGAGGTCATCTGGGGTTTCTATCACAGAGGATTGGCATGTAGGGACAACATTGCTCACCTCAGGTCTTGATGATGCGACTATAAGAGATCACCCTGGCAGCCGCCTCCGAAGTTCAGCCCCATCATCTTTCCCAAATGCAAGACAAGCATAAAACTACTGCAGCAATGGGGGAAAAAATCAACTTGGAAATAATTAAACAGCAAGGCAGCCACCCATAATGATATTCTGCAGCACACTTTGGGGACAGTTTGCTGCAAAAGCGCCCGAGCACTACGGTTGTTTAATTAACATTGAAACGGCAGTTCCACAAGAACTAAAAACCCTGTTAATTTATGTGTCTCTTAATGATGCTCATTTAAATACTGTCAACTTTCCCTTGGTTTAATATTCATGATTTTGAGTCATTAAAGCACCACGATCAGCTCGAGGTATGGGAAAGAGACTTTCTTACACACGCAGAGCCATTGTTTGAAGACAATCATTTCTGATCTCACCTTTCCATGCTTCCCTCCCAAACCAGCTACTTATAGAACCTGTGAACCAGTTCAGTGTTTTCGGGACTGGGAACAGTGCAGGGCGTTAAGTGCAGATTTACCATTTACTGTCCATTCACCTTCAGAACCAATCTGGACCCGTTCTCATTGTCAGCATCACAGAGCTGAAGAGCTCAGCTGGCAAATGCAGGCACGAGATGTGCACCAAGAGACCAGGCGCAAAATCCCAGAGTGCTGGAGAGTGTGTTAATCATGTCTCTGAGCCATGATTACCCTGAAATGTATTTCTGGGAGAGAAGGACACTGAGGACTGATAGGGACGTGGTACTGATGAAGCAGGAGGTCCAAGGCTCAGCATCATTTACAGAAAACGTCCAAGAAATTAATATAAGGTCTTATAGGATCAGCCATCCACATGGTGCAAACGACAGTGTCCTCAAATCAGACAGACCATGAGAAGTATTCTCTGGAGTGTAGGCAGGTGGGTGTGTCCAGTCTGTGGTCCACGGACCATAGCAGTCACAGTTAGCTATGCAGGGTCTCATGGTTCTCAGGTCTTTGGAATGAAATTAGAATGGGCCCCTGGTGTTCCTGGGATTCCACATTGCAAAGGCAAGCCTATAACTGCCTAAGCCAGTGTGTGTGTGTGTGTGTGTGTGTGTGGCAGATAAACAGACAGACAGATTTCTCGTTTTGTGCTGTTTCTTCAGAGAACTCTGACTAATATAGATGAAATGCAGAATGCATTTTTGGGTAGGAATGGTAGTTACAGAATGTAGTCTTAAACCCACTGCACACAGAAAACTCTCAGAAGTTGCCACCCAGACCAAGTCGCCCAGACCTGCCTAAGTCAGATCCTCTTCCCTCTTCCATCGCACACCAGGGAGCCCAATCCCAATGCCAGTCACTGTCCCTACCTCTCCACCTACCGGTCTCTCTCACCCCAATCCCACTGCACCCTCTCTCCCAGGCCTCAGAACACTCCAGTGTTTCCAAGACTCCTTGTTTTGGCTGCTATTACCCCATGCAATCCATCTTCTACATAGTCAAAGAAACTGAGGTAATACCACAAACTCTTCTTCAGAAGAATCCTGACTTCCTCACCCGACCTAGAAGGCCATCCAATCTATGAACACTGACAACTCCAGCTCCCCACAACCTCATCTCTCCACCTGCCTAGTGCCAGTCAGCTCTCTCTCTTTCTAGATCTTTCACCTGCTGTTTCCTTCACCTGAAAAAGTACTTTCTCCTCCTCATATCCCCCTCTCCCTGTAACTTATCCAAGGCACAGGGCCACCTCCCTGAGGCAACCTTCCCTGATGGCCCTCCGGTTGATCCAGGCCCCTCTAACTCTCTAGGTCTCGCTCCAGGATCCTGGACATTTGTCAGACAAAAGGAACATTACAGGGTGGGAGATAGTCCCTGAATGGCCTGCTCTTGCTCATCTTATTTTTCCCACAGGATTAACACTAAGAAGATGTGCCCCAGCCCCCACGAGGCTGTGTGGGCTTTGCCAAGGCAGGTGAAGCTGCCAAGCCACAGCAGTTCTCTCCTGACCTTCCGCCTCTGCACGTTCCCCTGACTCACTGATGGAAAACATCCACCCCTTCTGGGCCTCTTCCTTATTTCATCACTTTAATAAATTAAGAACAGATTGAAAAGCAGGAAACATTGTCTCCCGGGCCCAGCACCCACATTCCAACTCAATTACAAGATTTGTTTTTCGGGTCTGGCCAGACGCACAGGCAGCTGGGATGCAGCAGAAAAAGCAAGAGAGAGTTTAAGCAGAGAAGCCAGTTCAGAAACAGACCAGTGGCCTCAGACCACTCCATGGGCCTCTCAAAGCCTCCTAGCCCCTATCTCACCTCTCCTCAGCGAGAAAATGCATGATAACAGTGGCCCATCTTTTCCTTCCCAGGATTGTGGGAATCTATCAAAAGAGAAGAGGCACAAACTGGCTTTGTAAACTGCCAAGTCCTAGGCTGTGTGAGAAACAGTATCTGAGTTGTCTTGATTGGAGCTGGGATGGCAACAGGTCCCTTCCTCCCTCCTAAAACCCTGGAACGTTCCACCAAAACTCCTGTACTGCTTCAAGACAGGTCTTCACTCTCTTACTGTTTGAGACAACTAAAATTATGAAAGGTTCTACAGAACCTTAGTCTTACATTCAACTTCTGCCACCACAACCACCACTACCACCACCACCAACATCACCTTCACCACCACCGCCACCTCTGTTCATCACTACAGCGCTTACTGTGCTAGAACAAATGGGGGGTGTCTTGTAACTTGGAGAATGCCGAGAGACATAGCTTTGTTCCTGGCTATACTGTTTGATGTTTTTGCCAATTACATCTCTTCTGTGGCTGGCTGTTTCTGTCTCTCAGTGTATAAAATGAGGGTGTGATGGGGCGAGTTAATAATCCATTTCTTGATAACTTCATTGGGTGGTGATGAGGATGAAATTAGACCTTTTACAAGCTGTGAAGTTCTATGCAAACATAAACTATTGTGAAAAGGACATTAATAGTTCAATTATTGTAACAGTGGCAAAACAGTGATAAAGATATTCCAGCCACACAACAATGCCTCCCCTTATTTAAGGGAGAGTACTGCCTGACCTCCTTTGAGCCTTCTAAGCTCCTTGCCACTTATGATATGTGAAGTCTTCCCTTCTCTAACCCAATTATCTCATGCTTCAGGTTCAGGAATTCTTATTTCCTGCTCTTAGCTGGAGAAAAGAATGAGGTCACTGTGTTCTTTGGGAAAATTTTCACCAATTTAAGTCACAGGACAGCCTTCTCCCTTCTTGGCATGCTCTGTGAAGAGAGTGCATTGGTGCAAAGTGATAAATGCGTTTGGGAAAGACAAGTTAAAGGTGCAGGTAGAACTTTCAACTGATGTGCACAATAGACTAGGTGGAAATGAAGTCCAGAGGTTCAGCTGCGTGCTCTGTGCTGAAAATAGAAGTTCAGGAGCCCTGAGATCAAAAGTGGCAGTGGACCAGCTTCAGTCTCATTAAAATCCTCTCCATTTCCTTGCACGCTGTCCTCGTTCATCTTCCCTGCCTCTGCTTCTGCTATACACTCAGCCGGGAACCTCTCCCCTCATCTATGCTAAAGACTTCTCTAGAAAAGCCCTGAAAATTGTTCGGTATTTCATGAACCCCTCAACAATGTCACAAAGCAACTTCCAGGTTCCAAGCCTTACACAATTGTCCACTCATCCTAAGCTCCCTCCCATTTAGTCCTCACAACATCGCTATGAAATGAGTCATTGTCTTTGCTTTACAGATGAGAAACAAGTCAACCCGTGGAAAGTCACACTGCTAGTTAGCTGTAGTACTAGCTTTTCAGATCAGATCTTCAGAAAACAATTCCCAAAGTGTCACTGTTGCAAGATTCTGGCAACCACTCCGATAACGAAACACGTAAGATGGGTGAACAGGCTTGCAGTTCTGAAAGTCAGGCTCAGGTAGCAATCTTACCTGGGTTTAGAGGCTTAGTCATCTGGTCTAGGGATTAGATTGGCCAGGGAAATCAGCCAGTCAGCAGCCATGGCCCTCTGCTTTCAGAAAGGGGTGCCTCTGTTGAACTGTCCATGGTGCTGATACAACTTCCTTCTGCCAGTCCCCACAGCCACTGGGTAGCACATCTGGAAAACGACATCACATTTTTCCTAGAATTCCCCTCATTTCCAGCTTCCAACTTGGCCTTCCTATGCTAAATATTCTCTCTTGAGTATCTGGATAAGTTTCTCATCATTCTTCAAGGGTTGACTTCTACTAGTTTCCCAACGTGGCTTTGTCAACTTTCTGAGGAGTTAGTTCTTAGATAACCACTATAATGTTGGGCTCTGTAGCAATGACTTTCACAAGAGGCATCATGGAGTGTGTACCAGTGTATTTTATAAGTATTTGTTATATTTATTACTCATTGTCTCCTCCATCACTAGAATTTGTTGGGTCCACATGGCAGGGATTGTTATTGTCCACTGATCTATCCTCAGCAGCTAGGACCTGTATATGATAGGAAGGCAATAGGTGTTTTTGAATGCTTAGATAAATTACCAAACTATATATAAACAACCATATGGAATAGAGCACATTATGATTGATTGCACTTTAGGGTACTGGACAAGACTGATTTCTCATTAATATTTCTTGTGCCTTCCATATCCTAACTCACTGTAAGTTCTTTGGAAGCTGAAAATGTCAGAGCCAAGGTGGACTGAGCTCATAAGAGGATAGAAGCATTCGTGAAAGTGATGTATTCACCTATACTATTCAATCTCATAAGAACCATTGATCCCTCCAGGTTTTTTTTCTTTTAAAGGAGAACTTGCTGGTCATAAATCTTCTTAAACCATTTCCTATACTGAGGTCAGGACAAATAGTATGAACACCACTCCTTTCCATGAGGAACTGTGCAACTCAGCATCAGAGCCTAATCTGAAGCTGCAGCCAGGGCTCAGCATTGGAACGTGTTCTGGGAACAGAATTCAGGCTGGCATCATGATTCAGTGAGTGATTTCAGCTAAGCTAAAATTTTAAATTAAATAATAAACTCAAAGTGCCTGTGCTAGCGTCAGATCCCAGTTGATGAGATGCTTAATGAACATACCCCTATTCCCCTCAGATCAATCAGATTCTAGGCAGTGTTAGAGCTTTCTTTCCCTGCTCACCTCCTTACTTACTGAGTCCCCTTCTCTAAAGATCCCTTCTGGGGTGCAAGGATAGGAAGGCTCTTTATGGGGATTTGGGGGATCTGTCCTAAAGATAATGAGGAGCAACAGATCAAGGACTTGAATCCTTGATTGCTGTCCTCCACTCTGCATATCAAATCCTGTTGTGATCTGCCCTAAGAAATTCCACACCAATTGTTGAAGATGTGAGCAAACTCTAAGCACCCCCATCACCTGTCTCCTGCAGAAACTCCACTTCTATCAAGATGATAACAAGAACAGGCATTGCCTTCCCACCTAAAACAACCTTTCCTCAAAATATGGCTTTAAAGACAGTGGTCCTGTGGCAATAAAAGGACAGCAATGTCCAAGTAACAGTGGACAAGCACAATGGACCCTGGAATTGCCCTAACATGAGCCTTAAGGAAGCAAGTCCCCAGGACAGGAGGGAGAATCTGGACTGGGAATTCTCTGAATGCAAAACCCACAACTGAAATTTCAACAGATTTCATAAAACAAATGACTGGGGAGAAAAACTGTTGCAGTGAACATTCTGGTCATTTGTGAAGGTTTTCTCTCCAACACTGAGTGCCTAAGAGCAGGGAAAGACCCATAAATACCCAGAGCTCATACAGGATCAGTGTCTGAGCATTTGCCTGGCATCACAGGTCCCTGTTTCAATCTGAGAAATAAAACTACAGTTGGTCCAAGTGGTGATAAACTGAAATATACCCATATCAAAAATTATATTAAATGTACATGGCTCCCTGTCCCCTTGAGCCTGATAAAATGAACATTTGTGCCTCATATCTGGATTTGATCCCCAAAGCCATCCTCTGAGGTAGATAGGCTGTTGGTTATTATCTCCTGTTATGAACTAGGAATCTAAGACCTCCTAAGCATCCTACTCTAGTCAACAAGAGATGAAGTGAATCCATGATCTCCTCCATCCTATGTCAAAGCTTCTTCAACCAAGACCAGAAACAACTGATTCCTGCCTTCAAAAACCCATTTATTCCTCTCTCTCTCTCTCTCTCTCTC
>LOEQ01000318.1:254718-274334 GCA_001685075.1 Bramus lutescens | reverse complement strand
CTCTCTCTCTCTCTCTCTCTCTCTCTCTCTCTCCCTCCCTCTCTCTCCTCTCTCTCTCTCCTCTCACCATCCCCTTGACCTCAGCATAGCATACCTCTACCATCTATGCCCCAGATCCCATCTCTCTTTCGTGAGGTGGGGAATGAACAGTGTGCTACACAGCTGTTGTGAGCTAGGATGGTGATTCAGACACTGACAGGAGGGAACTCGCGGAGCTTACTGAGCATACCCTTGACACCACGCTGCATGGCTTTCAAACCCAGATTTGCTCTGTGCCCTTGGGACTGTTTCTGAACTCCACTCTTCCTCAGTTTCCTCATATGAAAAGCAGGGTGACAAAAGCAGCTACAACTCTTTGGGTTTGTGGGTAAAGCACCAAGGAGGTACTTTCTGCAGAATCGTGCAGCAAAGGCTGGATTGCTCCGATGTGATGTCTGATGCAGAAGACAGCACTATCAGAAACAGGCTCTACCCTCCTTCCCACGGGGCTGCTGTAGTGGGAAGGGCACTAGCCAGGTGCACCACAGGTTTTGTGGAAACAGCTGACGTTGTTCTAATGGCCATTAGTCCCTCCCAGCAAGTTTTGTAAGGAGATCTTTCTGGCACCTCACCCTCTGCCCTCTGGCTCATGTGCCCTGATCTTATCCCTCTTCCATCAGGCTGTCTAACTGACTGGAAAATGCAAGTGTATCCCTAAAACGCATGCCACTGCCCCCCACCCCCAGCCCTCTTTGCCCTTCCCGGAAACCTGTCCCAGCGCCAGCCTGATGAGCAGCACTTAATTCTTTATTGAAAACCATTAACCGGAGTTCAGTTATCTGAGCCCTAGTTTCAAATTACCCACAGGAAATGCCAGGCCTGGAGAGTGGCTTTCAAGGGCAGAGCCATCTCCTTTAGCAGACTGGTCCCAGGACCCTGCGGGCAGAGCCATCTCCTTTAGCAGACTGGTCCCAGGACCCTGCCGGCAGAGACTCCATTGTGAGAGGCAATAACAACCGCTATTAATGGGTGGCAATCCCTTCGGTTCCTTCCATGCAGGCAGTTAACAAAGTACCCTCCGCCATTTTCCTCTCTCCTTGGCCAAAGCCCAGTACAGAAATCCATCAGGCATTATCGCTCCTTGATGGATGAGAAATCTCATGGCCTCGAGGTCACACAAACAGGTGAGGAGTGAAATGGTCAACAGACTCCAGCCAGTGAGCTCCCCGCCCTCTAATTGTAACGCCTCTCAGACCCTCCACAGTGGGCCCTGGCTCATGCAGGTGGTAAAGCAAGGAGACAAAAGGTAGAGCACCAAGGAGTCACTTATTGGGCATACCCTTGGCACCAGGCTTAAAAGCCAGATTTGCTCCCATCAGGAGAAGGACGCTCTCAGTCATGGCTGGGAGGACAGTGACCCTCAGCCAGCCTGGTTCTGTTCTGGATCTGCCTCTAGCTGCCTAACATAGTTGGGTATTAATTATCATACCTGGGACATGAAAGGGATGCTTAGGAAGGAGCCAGAGAACAGCAAAATAGACATCCTCAGTCATCTGTCCCAAGATCTCTAGCCAACCAAAAAGTGGCCTCATTCACTCATCTTTAGCTACTTAAGGTCACCTAAATACCTAAATACCTGGTACCGAGTGAAGCGCTTGTCGAGCATTTCTCACTGAGTCCTCCAAACAGTCTTTGAGGCATTGCTCTTTGTTTTATGAATGACGGGGGGGGGCTGCCATTATTTGGGTTGTTTTCTGGCACAGGTCCCAGAACTCACTGTAGGTAAGACTGACCTTGAACTCCTGACCCTCCTGCCTCTACCTCCCCCCTACAAGTATTACAAACATGCACAACCACACTTCTTGGCTTGGTGCTCTTATTACCACTACTTATAAGTGAAGAGAATGAGGCTCAGGGAGTTTACACCAATGCCAAGATTTAAAATCAGATCATCTTGATGCTGTGATACTCGCTGCTCTTTGTATTATTGGTACCTAGAAATAGATACACAGTGACCTAAGGTGAAGGCTGAAAGAATAAAGGGCCTATGTGTGGAGTATTTGGAGTTCTCCCAGTGACAGTAGCATCTGGGTAAGGGTTTGCTGAATGAAAAAGGCAGACAATGTTCCATACAAGAACAGTAACACCTGACAGGACAGGGAAGCATCAAAGGGCGCATAAATAACACAGCACAGGAATTGTTGATGCTTGGGAATGAAGTTCATGTGGCATGGGGGACCCTGCATCCCAGGAGTATGCAGCTGGCAGAGATCTGAACTAGTATCAAATAACTTAGTGTTTGAGGAGAACTAGATAATTTTTATTCTGTAATGAAGAGTTTCCTCTCCATTTATCCCACCTCCTCTTCCTGAAGTCCTGAAAGGTAGCCAAAAAGAGAAGAAGAGAGATAGAGGTGGAGGCAGAGGAGAGGGGAGGTGGAGGCAGAAGAGGGGAAGAGGTGGAAGCATTGAAGGAGAAGGCAGAGAAGAGGGGGAAAGGTGGAGAAGAGGAGGGGGAAAGGAGGACGCATTGAAGGGAGAGAAAGGATGAAAGCAAAGGAGGTAGGGAGAGGGGAAGCAGAGGTCAGAGTCCTGTTTCTCCGAGCTGTGTGAGCTGTTACCTCTCTGACCCTCCTTGTCTGCAAAGGGCTCACTGACATCCACATCCCAGCTCTATGAGCTGTGTTACCCTACAGCACCATGGAAATACAAGGTTGCGTTTATTCTAATGCACGTCCCTTTCTACACAGATACCAAGGTGCAGACAGCTGTTGATGACATACTCAGCACATATCCTGAAATTTTATCTCAAATCTGGGTGGTTTTTCTGCTCTTCTTGCTTTTACTCACCCACCCTACATTAGCCCTCTAGAACCCAATACAATAAGCCTGCTCCTCTGTCCAAAGTGTTCCTTTAATGAAAGAAGGCAATAACTCTGTCCCCAAATCTCTCTTCAGCCACACTCCTCTGTTTTTAGCCAATAGGATTTCCCAACCTTTAGGAAGGCTCTGCTGCTCTTGAAGAAGAAATATGAAACAACAACGGTAGAAAGCATTCCCTGATGCCCTGAAATGCTTCCAAAAATACACCAGCATTGGGACGCCAATACTATCAGCCCATCTGAAACATCAGTCATGCCTGGCAGCCTTCTCCAGTCCATAAACTTCCAGGACCAAGATGGACAGCTGAGGGACCAGGTTCACCCAAGCCTGGCCCTCTCCATGCCCCAGATGGCCCTGGTTTGCACTGGATCCATTTTCTGGTCACCTTACTGAATACAGTGTACCACTATTTCCCAAAATGCTGACCTCTGCTCCAAGCCATCTTGTCGGCAGTTTCCCAGACAGAGCTTGACTGTTTATTTATTTTGTGTTAGCAAAGAGAAGAAAATCGCACTGGCCTAAGATGAATACTAATGAAATGCCTTCGTTAGCTTCCTTTGTGGTAAGAATGAAAAATCGGATCTCCACAGAATTGCAAGCCATACATTTCTTTCTCCCAACCTTTTTTCTTCTTCTTTTGACCTTTCCTCTGAAAGGAAGATTAGAGATAGCCAAGAAGGAGAATAAAGTCATTTCATAAAAATAAAGAAAAATAAAAATTTGCACTTTTAAGGGCACCTTTGTTGCGGAGGGACACTGTGGTGCAATTTCTCCAAACCCACTTTTCTCAGCCTGTGAAGCAAATGTGCCTATTTGTCCTCTGCTGCAACAATGCCAGCTGCATTCAATCAACTGAGAAGCTGCAAGCCATAAACCTTCTCCCCCAGCTAAGGGGGGGTGGATGTGGGGGGAGGGAGCCAGCAAGAAAGGAGACATGCCATAAAAATTCATCAGAATAATGTAGGGATGAGACGTGCTCCGATCACCAGCAAGCAATCAACCAATCACTCATCCTGTGGCATTTACAGCACGTCTCATTCCCCTGTTCCTTAAGGACAATTGATTTTTCCTGATTCCATTAGCATAACAGCGTGGAAAATGTCTGCAGTGCAATATTTCTGGAAAGTTCCAACAAGTAGGCTGGGTACTGGAGTGTGACCATCTCCATAAAGCTTCCTCAGGCTCTGCAGCAGACACTGCCACAGCAGCCTCAAAAGGGAGGGAGCCCAGAGAGAATGGCACAGTCTCCAAAAGTTGGAAGCCAAGGGGCACCTTGGGGTGACAAGCAGGTCACGCTTATCTTCTTATCCTCAAACACAGGGATGTAAAGAAGAAAACCCGAGAGTAGTAAGAAATAGCCAAAACCTACCCATCCCAGCAGGGACCAGCCACTGATAGATTCCATGTCAGCCTTCCCAATCTTCTGGATTTAAGAGCTAAGAAAATAATGCTTAATGTAATTATCCCCTCCTATGTGAACAAGAGGCTAAAGAGATGGGTACCCAGAAACCATCATTCAGCCACTCTGTCAGCTGGGTCTCAAAACTGTATTCTCCACAAAACAACATGCACATGATGAAAATGCAGGGAGGGGAGCATCTGCAGCTTAGCAGACTTGGCTTAATTAACCTCTCTGATTCTCAGTCTCTTTTTATGAAAACTGAAGACACAATCCCTTCCCATGTTGTTGGGAAGATGAAACAAGACACCATGGAAAGCACTAGAATAATGCCGAAGCCTACTGACTGTCAACAAATCAAATTCTCCTCTTCCTTCCTTTCTGTAGTTCCTTTTCCTCTCATCCACCAGCCCTGCCATTCCCTCACAATGCCCCCTTCAGCTGGACAGGATAGGGAATGCTGCCTGTGCAGAAAGGAAACACAGACCCAGAATTCTTCCATCTACTCCTGCAAACAAGACTAAAGCAGGCTACGTCTTTCAGACGTGCTCGGGAAGGACCCTGCTGCACTGTCTCCTGAGTCATCCCATCTCCTCTTCCCACCCCCTTCTCACTCCCACGTGTCTTCAGAGGAGCCCTTCTGAAATGCTCACATGACCTTGACACATCCCCGCTTGAAACCTTCTGCAGCACCTCACTGCCATATGCTCTTTCTGAATTCATCCCAGGTTTGGCCTCAGGAAACCTTCCTTGGTCTCACTCCTTTTTAAGAGTCCTTTGCCCCTATGCCCTTAGGCCCCTATGTGCACACCTAGTATTCTGTACCCATGTGTTTTCCAAGACAGTGGGGAGTGGGTCCTGAATAGCAGTTTTCCATTTCTTTTTTTCCTGGGACCCTTTGTTAGAACCTGATATTTAGTGTATGTCCGGTTGGTTGATATTTATGAAAATTAGCTTGTAAGCACAGCTCTGATGTCATCACCTAAGGCCATCAACATTCATGGACCATGGCACAGGTGCTGACCATGGTCCTGATCTCATCACCTAAGGCCATTAACATTCATGGACCATGCCACAGGTGCTGACCGTGGTCCTGAATCTGAAAACACTGCAGAGAGAGTAACTAAAGAGATCTTGAACGTGCTGAAAGCAATCCTCACTCACTTAGGCCATCTCATTGCAAAAAGGCAGCCTTTGGAGGCTGGAGTGTGGCAGGGAATCTGTAAGCTTTAGTGTCCAGTCTGGTTCTGTTGATTCAAGGTACAGTATCTCTCTGGCTCTCCATTTGTCTCCTGACTGTCCTATGTCACAAGATTGTTCTGAGGATTACAAAGGTCCAAAGACCCCTTTATAACTTTTCTTAAAATACATGTTATAAAAGGCCTTAGAGGTTCCTCCCAGCCTTTTTAGCAGCACTTCTACATCCTTACCTCTACCTTGCTCCTCAGCCCACTCCCAACTGGTTTCTGTACTCATCATTCTGATAAAACAACATCCCATGATGATCTCATGCTGCTTAACCCATTTTTCAACCCTCATTATATCTACTCTCCTGGGGCCATGTTTCTAATTCTCAAACACTCATCACACAATGTAATTACACATTTCTTTTTGTGACTGTTTTATTAATACCTGCCGTCCAACTCCATGAGGCTAGGAACTGTGTCTGATCTTGCTCATCATTGCAATTCCAGGTCCTAGCATAGTGCCCACATGGAGGAGTCTCTGCTATCAGCAGGAAGGAAGGTAGAAGTCATGCCCAGGGCAAGTCTGGCCATGTCCAACACTTTCTAAATCACTTTAAGAAAGCCTACAGCTTCTGTGGGTGTCTCAGCATCAGAACTCCTGTCTTGTGGGGATAGAAACACTATGAAAGTCTCCGCCCTCTTGGGAAACAGGGAGAATATGGTGCTTGGTATGGTATGCTACCATGCCCAAACACATGAGCAAATAATCATCAAAAGAAAGTATTAACTATGGGATGAGACCTAGGGGATCATTGATCACAGATGCCTTGTTAGAGAGCAAAATCTAAGGTCAGAGAAGAAATGTAACCTAAGATCTTACAGTAAGTTAATGCTAGGCATGGTCTAGCGCAAAGGCTCTCAACCTTCCTAATGCTATGACTCTGTAACACAGTTCTTCATACTGTGGTGACCCCATCCATAAAATTATTTTTGTTGCTACTTCACAACTATAATCTTGCTACTGTTATGAATCATAATGTAAATATCTGATTGCAGTGTATCTGATATGTGACCCTGTGAAAGGGTCTTTCAACCATCAAAGGTGTCATGACCCACAGTTTGAGAAGCACTGGTCTAGAGAGAGCAGGAATCAGGAAATGTGGGGGCTCAGATGCTCTGAACTACAGAACCCCTGAATTACCATCATGCTTGTCAGTGTCCGTCTCCATGTCTGCCTTTCCCTGGGGGACAAGGCTGGTATCCGTTGCCTAGCATATGATGCCAACTAGAATGACTAGATGCTGGATGATGAAGAAATACTGGGAGAGTAGATGTCAAAGGATGAGATAGATAACTGGAAACTATCTCAGCACCCCACCTAGCTCCAAAGCCCAGGAATGAGGAGTCGTTTCAGGCCTGGACATCCCCAAGATCAGTCATTGGACTCCATAGTTAAATCCCTAAAGAAGATGTGCTACTGAAATCTTGTTAAACGCCCAACTATTCACCAAGAAGGCCAAATCTACTTCCAAAACGAGAGACCTTTATAATTTATTCAGTCTCCTAGATGACACAAAGTGTGGAGCATTATCTTTACTTGAAATCCAGAGTAAAGAAGTCCCTTCATTCCAAAGTGACATAATAGTTGGGACTCTTTGAAGAAGCAGAATCAGAATGAGCAAACAGTTGAGAGCTCACTGACTCTGGACTAACAGCAGGGAAACCTTCATAGGACCAAATTAGGCCCATTGAATGGGAGACAGTTGTGGGGCGTGGGCACTCAGAGGGGCCACTGACAGTGGGACCAGGATTTATCCCTAGAGCTTGAACTGGCATCTAGGAGCGCATTCTCTTTGGAAAGATACCTTACTCAACCTAGATACTGTGGGAGGATGGCTTGGTCAGACTTTGCTGACTCCCCATGGGAAGCTTTATTCTTTCTGAGGAGTGGATGGAGGGTGTGGTGGGGGAAGGGTGAGGCAGGAGGAGGAGGGAGTGGAAATGGGGATAACTATATAAAATGAGAGATTTTATTAAAATTTTCTTAATAAAAAAGGAAAAAAGAACAATAGAAATCAAGGATATAGAGATGGCCCTGCAGTTAAGAGCACTTGCAGCTCTTGAAGAGGACCCAGGTTTGATTCCCAGGACCCATATGGTGTCTCATAGCTTTACCTCCAGTTCTAGGACATCTGATGTCCTCTTCTGTCCTCTGTGAGCACCAGGCATGGCATGTATGTAAGACACATACCTGTGCAGACACAACACTTATATGCACAAAATAAAAACAAATCTAAAGGAAGAATGATGTAAAAAAAGGCGACAGAAAGAGGAGAAAGATGTGGATGATGGGGGCCATGCATAGCTATAGTGGGGAAGCTCCCATCCTCACAGGCTCATGTGTTTATGGAAGCCAAGCAGTCTTGTGGTATGCTGTCTGGAAATGAGATCCAGGAAAGTCAATGATGGCAACTCAGAGTCTAAATGTCTATGGATGGGAGGTCTGATGTCCTTGGGCAGGAGAGAAATGTCCTGCTCAGAGATTTCCCTTCCTCCTTTTCTGTTTTCCTGTGACCTTGGCAGATGGCACCATGCTCGCCCACATCATCGAGGGAATGTCTTCTTTATTCAGTCTGTTCATTCAAATGCTAAGCCCTTTCATAAATAACCTCACATGTACACTCAGAAATAATGTTTTACCAGCTATCTGAGTGTCCAGAATCTGTTCAAACTCGCACACAACCACTGCACAGAAACAACTGACTTAGGACTCCCAAGTAAGAATTCTGGGTCAGCTTCTATGGTGTGCATTTGTGTGATTATAAAGGCTCTACCATCAAATTTCATATAATCTAGTAATGAAAAACAGACATGCCTGCTAGAATTCCAATGCCAGGCAGCATGTGGTAAAACGCCTCCCCCCCCCAAAAAAAAAACACAGAATAAGGAGGTTCCCTTACAACAGGGAAGAAAGCTTTATAGAGAAATTTTTTGTCATTCAGGTCTTGAATGATGTGTTTTTTAAATTACATTAGTGTGTGTCTATGTGTGGGTGTGTGCACATAAGTTCAGTTGCTACAGAGGCAAGAAGAGGGTGTCATATCTCCTAAAGATGAGATACATGTATCCATCAACCACTCAGTGTGGATGCTTGGATTCAAACATCAACTCTCTGCCAGAGCAGCAAGTGTTCTTCTGTATTGCGCTGCCATTTCTCTAGCCACGGCATCATCACTTTTTAAATTTTAAATTACATTTATTTACTTATGAGTGTGTGTGTGTATGTGTGTGTGCACATGAGTACATGTGCATGCCCCAGTGTGCACACAAAGGTCAAAAGACAGTTTATGAGAATCAGTTCTTGCCTTCTACCATGTGGGTCCCAGAGATTAGACTTAGGTCATCAGGCTTGGTGGACAGCACCTCTACCTGCTGAGCCATCTCACCAGCCTGCATAGGATTTTACAGTGAAGAAAGGCAGAGCATTCCCGGTGGAGGAAAGAGGAGACCGTGGAGCCTGTTACTGGTATGGAAAGTAAGCTCGCTTTACAGGACCCTAGGCGAGGTAAGGCTCTGTCAGTGAGTGGGGCTAAAGGAAAGAGAGATTTGAATGCCACTGTTCAGCCACCTGTCCAAGAACCCAGAGACTTGGTGGAGGATCTAAGATGGGACCCTCATGTGTTTTTGTCTCACTTCTCTGTTTCATCTTCCACATAAATAACAGCACAGCCACGGTAGGGACAAGAGTCTGCCTCATTATGAAAGCCTGTGAGAAAGAACTAGAACTAGTATGGCTATGGAGGAAGGACCAAGACTCCAGATGACAAATGAATACTGAGTTATAGGGCAACATTCTGCCAGGTATCTCATCTGTATGTCTATCTTGGTAGTCTAGAGTATCAAAAATATTCCTATAGTGGGGCTTGCTACAGTGGAATTCTGAGAATCTTTGGAGAAATAGTAAAGAGAACTTGAGACCAATGCTTCAGTATGAGTCTCAAGCTAGGAGTTAGGCCTGTCTCCGTCCAGGATGGTGGTCTGAGACAGGAGCTGTATCTAAGGTACAGAGTGGAAATACAAAGATCTTGCTGGAGAGACTAAAGAAGCCCAGGGTTCTCAAATCTGGGAGAAGAAGTCAACATGGGAATTCAAAAGCAAAGGGGATGTGGTGGTGTGGATTCCAAGCCAAAGCTCTCAACTTCTCCTTTCTCAGTTCCTGCTTCTCCCTTGTGCGGGATGAAGCCCAAAGTGTGACTGACAGCAGGGATGGGACCTGAATGTGGAGGGGTCTGGGCTAGGGGGTGCATCTGCAAGTTTGGCAGATCCTGGTGTTCCTCCTCTTAAAAAGGCACACACCTGCTCAAGGAAGAACGGTATCTAATGCTTCTGCATCCTTCCAAACCCTGTTTAGACATCACTGCCTCTGAGATGCTTCCAGAGCCTGACTCCTAGATTTCATTGATCTCTCCCACCAACTCTGCTGTGACATCTTCCCCACCACATTAGCCATTGTCACTTTGTCTCCTTGTCCAGAGTGAGAGATTCTCCAGGGAACCAGCCTCTATGGGTTGAAGCATGCTTGAGTCCTCAGCGACTTGTACAGAGTCCTGCTTAGTATAAGGAGAGGATGTTCATCTACTGGACTAATTAATTAGCTCATTAATTAAAGATGTGAGTATCATCCAAAAGATCTGTAGAATCACAGGAAGAGAAAGGTGTGTATGTGTATATGTGTGTGTGTCTAACCAAAAACTATATGTGTGAATGCATTCATATGTGCATGCATATATGGTGTGCTGTATAAACACATGTGTGTCTGCATATATGGTGTGTCTTATGTATGAACACATGTACCTGCATGCATGTGTGGTGAATGTGTGTAAGGAACACTTCACAAAGAGATGAGAGGAAAGAAAGTTTTGAAAAAGTTAGGGAAAAGAAGCAGTCAGACTGGCCTCCCTCTGGTCCTTGGGAAGAAACAGAGGACATTTCTTGGTCAGTGCTGAACCTCCTACCTGTACTGGTTCCAAAGAGTGTGCAGGCACCTTTCCAACCCAGGCACCGCACAGGAACTCGTCAGCAACAACCTATCTAAAACATCTTCAAGCTGGTAAATATTGGAAGGGGGTGAAAAAAATATTTGCATAGACATCTCAGCCTTTGGTGAGATTTAAGTTTTCAGATCAGAACCTTCATCATGGTCACCAGAGGGAGGTTTCCTAAGCCTTTTCACCATGTCCAAGCTTAGATCCAAATTGTGGGGCAGTAGGCCCCAGTCCTAGCCTCCTATTCTCCTATGCTTGGGTGTATATAGTTTACTCACACCTCTGTGATTCACATATACTGTTCTCCTGGCCAGAAATCCTCTCTCAGCTCCTCATTCCCAGCCCCTCTGCCCAGTCAGTCCACAAATGGGATCTGATACACATTAGGATCTCAACACATAATCTGAATTTCCTCTTCTTCAGAATCAGATTCTGAAACAAAGCTTCAAGTGCAGACAGTGATTTGAAAAAAATGAACCTAGTTGACTCTAGAAGATGAGGGGGAGAAATGGGGAAGAGGAGGCAACAATAAACTAGCATTTTCAGTCGTTACCATCATCAATAACTAAAACTTAATGTTGAGAGCCAATATGGAAGTCCTCCTGCAGTTTTCCCACTCAAGGGGAAAGGAACCTGGGGCGTTTCTCCACTAGCCCCTAGCAACCCACTGAGAGTCAATCTTGGAAGGGTGGAGAGTATGGAGTAGTGTTAACATCGTGGTTCTTCTAATATACTTCTTGAGCTCTGGTTTATTAAATGCAGTTGAGTGTGGATGAGCCCTGGCAGTGTTCACTTTAGACACTTGGACCCTTTTGCTGAATGAATAACTGACACAGGAATAGCCAAGTAGTGACAATAATTATTACTACTATCTTATTTCCAGTGATACTTAGTTTTCATAGACAGAAGCACGGAGAACTAAATGGCTTACCCATGGTCACATCAGCAACCACTGACAGCACCAAGGTAGAACCATCTGCCTTGAAGATACAGTGTGCCCTGCACCTGCACAACCTGGAGGTGTTCTGCCTTTCTTCTGAGCCTTAATTTCTTAACCTGTGACATGGAGCCATCTTATATGACACACACATACAAAGAGCAAGCCGAGTGGGGTCAGATCTTGGTCTCCATCTGGACAAGATACCCTCTGACCTTGCCTAACCCACCTCAGGCACTTCACTCAAGACCCCACCAGTGCCTTGTTTGTTCCCCCAAAACAAGCATGTCTCCAGGTTCCTCCCAAGAATAAATGTTGTCTTTCTTTCTTCTGTCTCTACCACTAAGGTGAAGATCCAAACACCCTAGCTACAGAAAGCTCCAAGCCAGAATAGCTTAGGCAGGGAATCGGGTCAAATTCCAGATCTACAAGTGGTCTTCTTGGTCTCCTTTACGCAGATTGGTGTTCATAACCCCTATCCCAAAGGACTGTAGTAAATTTCAGGAAAGCCTTAGCACACAGTGGGAGCTCAAGGGCAGGCAACTTCACATTCTTTGTTATGAAGAATAACACTGATGTATTTCCACTAGAGTTGTGTTGGGGCTTTTTTTTTTTAAATCTTAACGTTCACTTTAATTCTAAGCCCCGGAGGCCTTTAGCAGGGCTGACAACTTCGTCTGGAGGATGGTAAATATTTGTCTATTTCAGAGGCAGCATCTATCTTCCAAGGCAGTCTTGCCAGTCCCTGTGCTGACAAGCAGCTTGTTTATTTATTACCCTAATAACTAATAGATTGTCAGGCCCAGAGGCACCGTGCATGCACGCAGCTGGGGCCAGCTCTGGGGGTCTGGGTAGCTGGAGGAAGGTTGGCAACTAAAGACCTGGTGCTTTCCACATGCTGCCGTGAATTTTTGCCTTTCTTCTCTGCAAATCCTCCCTTTATTAAGCTCACACCCTCGCCTTGGGCTGCCTATGGGCTGCAGGGAAGAACCTTGTACAGCGATTGTCCTCTAAACTACCAGTAGACGATGGCAGTAAAATAACAGGGATAAGAATAACGATGTTGACGATGGTCCTGACAGTCAGTCTTCAGTGTTGGCTCGACTGGATTTAGAAGATCACCAAGGAAGACACACCTATGGGCATGCCTGTGAGGACATTTCCAAGGAGAGTTTCTTCACAGCTTGAAGCTGGCGTCCGTCATGGCGGGAAGGCACAGCGATGGGAATGTGAGGGGGCAGGCAGACAAGTCGTTGCTCATCGCTGCCTCTGGAAGCAGAGGCAAATGGTAACTTTATGCCTTCTTCACTTCCCCTCTGTATTCAGTCTGAGAACTGCGCCCTTACGGTAGTACTGCCTGCCTTCCAGGTGGGTCTTCCATCCTTGGGGGTAGATACTAAATACTATGTAGCTGTCCTGTAGCGGCAATCCAGGCATGTGTATAGCTGTCACATGGCTTCCTAGAGACCGTTTCCACGTGCCAGACACTCCTGCTCAGGGTCTTCAGGCTTCCCATGTCATATTCCTAGAAAGCCTTCCCTAGACACCCACCTCACTGGCCTCCTTCAAATCTTCGTCCAGGTGTCATCTTTCCAATAAGGCCCCTATCATTCACGCCCCAACTCCACCTGACCCTCCTGCCCCCTTTGCTCGACCAGCCTCCCTTTCCATCACCACCTCACACACTGCATATGGAACGTTTCTCACTGGCCCCTGCACCTCCATGGGGCAAGGCTCTTTCTGGAAGCCTTGCTCTCTGCTCTATGACCAGCATACAGAGCAGTGACTGGCACACAGGAAGTACTTAGCTCGTTGAGTGAGTGGATTACACACCTCAATTTAATACCATCTCTGCAGTGCCATTCTAAACCCGCTGAGTCCTGCCAACATGAGGAGCAGTGTTAAAGGGTCACGGCATTAGGAGGGTTGAGAACCCCTGCTCCGAAGAATGTCTTGCCTGTCTCCTGTCTCTGCCACAACCTTAGTTGAGGGCATCATCATAGGAAGGTATTACAGCTTTCCTCTGTCCCTTGCTACCACCCTCCTTGGTTTCTCTAAAATACCAAGGAAATGTCTGTGCCATGCCTCTCTTTTGTTTTGTGTGGTGTGTGTGTGTGTGCGCGCGCGTGCGCGCTTCCTCTTTGCTGCTGATTTAAGGTCAAGGTCACAGCACTAACCTTCCCAACCTCATCGCTGCACCTAGCTCTTGATGTTCTCAGATGACAGTGTTGCTCCACACTTGCCTGCCTGTGCTGGCTGTTCCCTCTACCTGAAATGAATGTCTGCATGGATGGCCCCTCTACACATCATCTCTATCCATCAGAAGCATGAGACCCTCCGTGTAGCCTCCTCAGAGAGAAGAGGATGGTTTTGTGAGAACATCAACACTGGAAAGGAAAATGAGGGCTTAGCGAGCAATAAACCTTGCAGCCTCAGGGACATTTGGTCAGAGATGAGCCACTGTAGGAGCTGAAGCCAGTGTTTGAGGAGACAGCACACAGTTGCTCACATCTGCAATGTTTGCTGTGGACCTAACAGATTTATGTAGTGCCTGGGCCCTCAGGAGCTTGTCAGGAGGTGTGTTGTCCCTGAGACTGTGGGAACAACCAACCACACGGCACACCGGTGTCTGGTGTCCATATGCTCTGGACTTCAGAAGGTCCCACCTTCTTTACTAATCCTAGAAGTCAATGCCCCAACGGTAATATTTGGAGCCAGTGTGAGGCAATGTATCGATGTGGTTACACTAATGGGGACCCTAGAGCTAAGTTTTATCAACTACCTCTGACAAGTTATATAAATGATCCAACCCTCTTTTTTCCTCTATAAAATAGGTATTTCAGTGTCACTACATCACAGAATCATCATGAGGCTGGATGGAGTCACCTGTATGCTAAGAACTATAAAGTATGTTGAACACGATCTGAGTGTTGGTTATTAGTGTTCTTATTCACACTGCAAGCCACGAGACAGAGCAATAACTCCACATCACCTGCCAGGAGGGAGTGGTCTGAGACAGTGACCATGGGTCCAGGTGGGCCCTATCTGTACAGCCCTTCAGGATTCAGCTCCACTGTCCAACATGGAGTCTTCCTCTGAGCCTCTTTATTTGCACCGAAGTACCCATCTCTGTCACCTTGAACTGTCACATGCCTGCCTCTCCATTTAGGTTGTGAGCCCCAGAGGGACAAGGGCCACCAGTGGTGCCAGACTTGCAGCATATGCTCCATCTCTGAGCACAGCTGCCAAGCCTTCCCCATCTATAGCCTATGGCCTGAAATCTAAAGCCTCGCCACCTGCCCCTGAGCTGGACCCTTGGAATAGATTGCAGTTGAACTCATTCTCAGATTTGAGCATGTGGGGGGGGGGTAGTTTCTGTAAACTTGGTGTAAAGAATTGGGAGGGACATGAGGTATTTGTCAGGTATATGAGGAGAAGCAGGAACCATATCCTTTGGAGGGGAAAAAAAAACTTAGAAAATTACCAGCAGCCTTGACCAAACCACTAACCCTGAGGTGGCTCCAGTGTGTTCATCTTTAGCCCCACCTCAGTTGGCCTACAGGAGGCTGGTGATCTAGGGGACAGAGTAAGACAGGTTATTTGCCAAATGGTGTGAAATGCTTCAAGATTCCTGACAACCAACAGAGTTCAGTTGTTAGACCTGGAAATGTGAGTGAAGGAAGCCCAAGTCTTCTCCTCCATGCTTTCCCAGCTCAGTGAGGAGCTGAGGGTCAAGGCAGAGAGCAGACAGGGTAGTAGTCATCCACTGAGGCAAGTTCTAGAAAAGACCTCCACGTAGAGTATTCTGGAAGCCTGATAAAAGAGAAGTCCCAGCATGGGTGAGTCTGGGATCATGACAGTACTTTGCTTAGGGCTTGGAGTTTCAACCAACTGCATGCAAGAACAAAAGCCTGGTGCATCACGTTAGTGAGGTAACAGGAGACGTGAGATGTGGAGAAGGGGTAGGCAGGGCTCAAGCCAGGAAGACTGAGAATCACACGCCCCATCCAGGACTCTACAATTTTCTTCCATTAGCAGGGGGGAGGGATTTTTCAATGCACAAGTGCTGTGACTAGAGCTGGCAAGGACACAGGAAAGATGGTTAGAGAGGACCGGATGTGAGGCAGGGAGGGGAAGCAATGGCTGACGCAGGGCCTCAGTTAGTGAGGAAAAGGGATGGTCAGCACCTGGCGTGAGGCAGTGACTAGGAAAGCTGGCCATGCGAGACTAGGAAAGCTGGCCATGCAAGACAGACTAGGAAAGCTGGTCATGCAAGACTAGGAAAGCTGGCCATGCAAGACTAGGAAAGCTGGCCATGCAAGACTAGGAAAGCTGGCCATGCAAGACTAGGAAAGCTGGCCATGCAAGACTAGGAAAGCTGCCATGCAAGACTAGGAAAGCTGGTCATGCGAGTGGCCAGTGTCTCCTAGAAGAATGTGAGCATGTTAGACCAGGTCTGGCCTACGGGAACAGTTTGTTTCTGGATTGAGGGAGCTGCAGGGGCATCTAAGAGCCAAGAAGACCTCGACAAATTTAGAGTTTGATCTTCATGCATTCAACCAGGCCTGGGGCAGCAAATAGAGGAAGATTGCTGGCTCAGCACTCACAGCATAGCCCCAACCCCATCTCTGACTTCTCCATTGTAACCCCCAGACCTTGAAAGGGGCAATGAAAATAGCTCCAGCTCCACGGGAAAGGGTCAGTTACATTTACCGTTCAGCAAGAGGCTCTGGAGGACCCAGAACTATCATTCAACCCATCAGAAGAGAGCTGCAAAGGATGAGGTCAGAAACCCGGAGGAAGACCCAAAGTCCGGGCATTCTGGCTGTGTGACCCTGGGCTGGTAAGATCTGCCCTTCAACCTGTTTCCATACCTTTCAAAGAAAGAAGATCCTGTACTTCAACTAAGGGTGGCACCTCTGCTCCCTGCCTGTCGCCAGCTCTGTGGTAACCAATCAGCCAACAGAGCCCACAGCTGCCACAGTAACAAGAGCATTGTGTAGCTACTTTGTGCCAGATTCAGACACACACACACACACACACACACACACACACACCTGTAAGACAGGCGGTCACTATCACCATTTTAAGAAAATGAGACCTGGAGAGGGTCGGGCCTGTTAAAGGCCATACAGAGTGTAAAGTATTAGTTGTAAACTCGGTCACAAGCTTGTTTCCCCTAGTCCCAGTGGGTTCCTGGGTCTGTAAATTGTGAAGGAGACTCACAGGATCTCTGTGGTTCCTTGTCACATTCAGCCAACTAGAGGGCCTGGCCACTCCCTCAATGCTTGCCTTCTTTGAAAATATGCAAACCACCTCAAAAGGACATGCTAACCACCTGCTCTCTCATCCCCTAAAAATGTCTCATTTTCCAATGGGAAATGAAAGAGTGACTCAGCTTTGTCTCTTCGCTGTCCTTGGAGTTGGACGTCTGGGGACATCTGGACGTTACTCAGAGCCATTGTTCTAGCGGCTCCAGTCACTAGGGGATGACCTTGCACAGGCTGTCTGAGCCTTGGCCTGAGGACAATGGCAGCCATGTGT
Organism: Bramus lutescens; assembly: GCA_001685075.1. Taxonomy (NCBI): domain Eukaryota; kingdom Metazoa; phylum Chordata; class Mammalia; order Rodentia; family Cricetidae; genus Bramus; species Bramus lutescens. Next base: position 257,361 of record LOEQ01000318.1, on the reverse strand, counting down.
GGAGGCTTTGTTGCTTGTCCTCATGGAGTGTTCAGCTCTGAGGTCACCCTAGTGCTCGTCAGCAGGGTCTCTGCTGCCAGGCTGAGGGACACCACTGACAGCCCCACGGCTGGGTGACCTTGCTACGTCAGTTCACCTCTCTTTATCTCAGGTTTTCTTCTCTGTAAATACAGTCCTTCTAGGATCTACAGGGAGATTACATCAGTTAAAACCTTAGGACAAGTGTGGGTCTCTGTCAACACTCAGTACCTGCTTCCTCTTACAGATGGCTTCACTATGACAACCCTGGAAAAACACACCACCTGCTGCAAGTTACTTAACCCGTGACCCTCACTTACTTTGTCTTTGAACCTCAGTTTTTTTTCTGTAAAATGGGGATTCATACCGTACTTACATAAGACTTGAAATCAAGTTTAACTACAAAGCCAAACTCTTGAAGCCTCTGGCCTCTTTGGGCAGGACACTCATTCCCAAACCCATGTCTTCCCTCTTGTGCCATCTCTGGAGCCTCAGCCAACCAGAGATGATGGATTAATCTGGAGCCATGGCAGGGGCAGTATTGTGAGTCTTACTATAAGTTTTTGGGAGTCTTTCTGGTTTACCCCAGCTTTTCACACCAAGTTCTGAGCCTTGGGCAGCTGCTCCCGTGGTGTTGTAGCATGAAAAACACTGAGGAGGGGATCTCTGAGAAAGGAGACAGAACTGTCACCCACTCCCCTCACCCCTCGCTGACTCCCGGGGAGGCAGCTAGAGATTGGACCCCAGTTTTCCTTCCAAGGTCACCTTAGCGACAATTCCACTAGGGCTCTGGCTGGCAGCACCCGCCAACACCAGGCCGTGATGGATTACTGCTTTCTCTGGCTACTGTTCACTGCACAATCCAATCTAGGAGACACACATATTTCTCAATTCAGGGACTTCTTTTATTTTATGAAAAATCAGCCAGCTGCTCAGGCGTGAGTGGCTGAGCTTGGCAGGTGCTATGGATTTTCTGAGCCTGCTCCAGCCCTGTTGCCTCTCCAAACCTCTCTTCCTCTACCTAGCCTCATTACCTACACGCAGTCTCATAGAGTGTGAAAGAAAGCTAGGCTTGGGGGTCAATTAGCCCTCATTTAGCCTCTTCTACTGTTGGATGTGGAAGGTCACCCAAAGGCCATGTGTTAGAAGCTGCATCCCATCTCTGCTCTGGGAAGAGAGTGGACACTTCAACAGCTGGCACCTAGTGGAGGATTTCAGGCCACTCACTGAGGTGGACCCTTGATAACTGTAGTAACCTGTCCTCCCCCCACCCCAATCATCGGAGTCTCCTATTCCCATATACTGCCCCCCTTCCCTGAGCCTCCGTTCTTCCTGAGTAAAGTATGACAGAACTACACACACTCCCGGATTATTCAAAGCCACCCACAGGTGGCAGCTATGTTCCTGGCACAGGCACAGGACTCCATCCGCATCCCATCTTTCTCCATTCCTGGTCAGTCTCTCCTCATTCTCACTTTCCCTGCTCACCTTCCTTTCCCTTTTTTTCTCTTCCCTAATTCACTATAGGCCATGTCACTTTAAATTATACAGACCGCCCTGATGTGGGACATTTGTGCACTGTGTGAATATGTGTTGTTGTTATTGGTGTAATAAAAAGCTGACTGAACAATAGCAAGGCGGGAGATATAGGTGGAATTTCAGGGAGAGAAAGGAAGAGGAGAAGAATCTAGGTGCACAGGGAAAGCCAGAAGACACGGGGAGGAAACAGGAGGTTCAAGATGGAAGATAGGTAATGCCACATGGCAGGATGTTGATTAATAGAAATGAGTCAATTTATGTTATAAGAGCTGGTTAGAAATAAGCCTAAGCTATAGGTCAAACTTTCATAATTAATAAGGAATCTCCATGTCATTATTTTGGAGCTGGCAGGACAGAGAAAGACACGGCCCCTGACTGCTCTGTTCTAGAAGTCAATTACGGCCTCAGGCCTCTTGGATGAGCACTTTCAACCCTGTATCTGAACAAATGCATCCTGTCTTGTCATCAGGACAAGACCCTTATGATTCAAGCCACAAGGATTCCAAGACTGCAACCCTAGCTCCTACCACCATCAACCTATTAGGTCCTAGGGAACCATGGTTCCTGGCTCTTTATACTTTGTCCTCATGTTCTAATTGCTACCTTTACCAACACTAAGAAAAAAGAAAGCATTCTCTTATGGAAAATGGCCAGGGGATTATCTCCAAGAAGCCAAGTATTTTAAGGTCTCTCATTGAACTTGAAGCTCATCAATCCGGCTAAATTGTTTGACCGCTAAGCTCTGGGATCTGCCCGTCTCCTCCTCTGTCACCACCCACTGCCCCTGGCACAGGGATTAAAAACATGTACCATCATATATGACTTCTTACATGCATGCTGGGGATCCGAACTCAGGTTATTTATTACACATGCATGGCAGGCACTAAGCAACTGAACCATCTCCCCATGCCTGTTTCCAAGAAGTTTAAGAAGACATTCACATTCACAAAAGCCTGAATTTGATTCCTAGCACAAAGTGGGGGAGGGTAAGGGAATAGAAAGAAAGGAAGCTGAGAGAGGGAGAGCATAGAAAGAAGGCAAATAGAGAGAAAGGAAGGGAGGGAGAAAGGAACAGCGGGAGGGGGG
>LOEQ01000318.1:221368-238648 GCA_001685075.1 Bramus lutescens | reverse complement strand
AGAAGAGACTTAGAGAGAAGAGGGCGGCACAGACGAGGCCAGGCTGGGTCTGGATTAGGGTGACACAAGAAAGGTGCCAGGAACACAGAGTGGAAGGAGGCGCCCACACACACCAGACACTTCACTTGCCTTTCCCTAGTCCTGACCCTGAGGAGAGAGAAAAGGCCCTGGCGCAGGGATTGGTGGCTACTGAGAGAAATCTCTGGCTCTGGCACCTCACATTGAAGGTGCGAAGGCTAACGGAGAGGGGCTGAGCTCACAGTAAAGGTTTCCGGTCTTACTTGTAAACGTGTAGACATGAACTCTGTCCCTCCCACCAGCAAGAGAGTCTGAATTCACCGCTCCACTCCCTCACCACCCTTAACTGACCCACCCGGAACATTCACACTTTGCTCCCTCCCCGTATATCCCGGATGCTCCACCCTCCTTACTCCCTGCCTGGGACACTGAAGTCTTCTACACCTCAGCACTGACTGCCTGTCTTCTGCTTCTGGTCTGCTCATCACTCTCCTCCCTGCACCCTCTCTAGTTCTGCAGGACGCAAAGTCTCTTGTCCCTGACATGTTCTGTATATTGGTCCCAGCAAGAAGCTTGTTATGGGCTTAATAATGTCCACCAAGGTTCATACATCAAAGCCATTGGGACTGTATTGGAGAAAGGCGCTTTATGGATATGCTACTAAAATTCTATGATGTAATTTAACCTCTAATAGAATCAGTGTCTTTTAAGAAGTGGAAGAGACACTAGGAGTGTGAACCCGTGGAGAAAGTCCTTGTGAAGACACAGCAAGAGGGTAGCCATCTCCAATGACATACCATAGACCTCAGACATCATAGGCTACTGCTCTTGCTCTTGATTATGCTCCAGAGCTGGAGGGTAAAACCCTATTGCTGAAGATGTCACATGCTTGATCATGGAGGACCCAAGCTGATAGTCACCTGGAAGTGCTGGCATCCCTACTGGCTAGCTTTCACTGTGATATAAGTTATTGTGCACACTACCAGAAAAACAAGGAGCCATCGATCCTCGCCATCTGTAAACCCTACAAGCTGCAATAATGACCAGCCCAGCAATACATGCCTACTGGTATATAATAGTAACACTGATGTCCTGGAAGTAACCAACCACTTTCTGATGGAATTTAAGGCCCATTATACAAAAATGAAACCCATACATTGCACCACAATCAGGGCCAACAGCCCATGACTAGACAACCGTTGCTTTAGAGGAGGACACTGTTATTGTTCTGCTAAATGGATGCAGTGTTAAAAATCATTATTAATTGCTTGTTGCTATGCCCATAGACCAGTGAACTTTTATCAGAGAAACTTCTTCTTGCAATAGATAACCATTAACACTGAGACTCACAACTGATCAATGTGCAGAGAATAAAAGATTTTGGAGAACTCAGCCCTAAATGGGACATCTATGTCCCACGTCTCCCCTAGAGGCTCAGGGGAGGTGTGGAAAGATTGTAATAGCCAGATGGTGCCTATCAGAGGCAGGATTCAGGGTTCTCCAGACACAGCAGGACAGTGGCACACATGAACTCATGGTGGTTGTGACAGCACACACAAGACCTACATATGCTCAGGACAAAATCCCACCATGTCCCTCCCCTAGAAGAAAATTTATTGGCAATTGATAACTTCCAGGAGAGGAAGTGTCAGCTTTCCCTAAGGGTATGACCCTGGTAGATGGACCCAGGATGGTTCTAATCACCAAAAACATATAATTAGACATGATGGGTTATTTAAATAAAGACAAATTTGGGTGGGAAGGGAGCTGGATCTGGGAGGAATTGGGAGAAAGGTAAATATGATCAGAAAGCATTGTATGAAATTCTCAAAGAATTGTTTATTTCAAAATTGTTTTTAAATAGTAAGGTGACCATCTAGCAGCCATGAAGGGTGGCCTCACCAGAACCTCAGCAGCAATCCTAACAGCACCTTAATCTTGAATAGAAGCTTCCAAAACTGTGAGAAAGTCCATTTCTGCAGTTGAAGCTGAGTCTGGTGTTCTGTTACAGTGATGAAACTCTACTAAAACAGGGCTGGTGTGACATCTACCGCCTCTGATAATTTTGGTGGGCACCTCCTTTCTTTAAGACTATTCTTCACGCTGAGAAGAGGAATCCTCCTTGCCGAGAGAGGCCCTGGACAAAGTTCACAGAGATGATGTCTGCGTTGAGTAGGTGCTGACAAGGGATAGATTCCGGCAGAGCGGGGCATCCAGCAAAGCCCAGAGGCTGGAAACAGCCAGACCTGCTCATAAGTTGAGACCAAAGGCTGGAGTCAAGTTATAGGCTAGGAGCCCCTCTAAATCACACAAAGAGGTTGTGTCCTTTCTAAGTAAGGCCGAGGGCAGCCATTGAGAGAAGTAACAAGTGTTGCATTCTGCATGGGACCTAGACTGGAAAGGCAAGGAGACATGTGACAAGGACCCTCAACTTGGACAGGTACAGAAGAGGCAGTGCAATGAATACCAGGAGGAAGAAGGAGCACAGTGTGTTTGCTTGTATGAGTTTAGGGAGAGTCAGGGATGCCACCCCATTCTCAGCCGGGACAGCTGCTGTGTGGGGCTAGCCTGGGGCAGAGCAGAGCAGACCGTGTGGACACACATGCAGGTAGGGCACTGCTCTCAAGTTAGCACCAACGAAATGCTAGAGATGTAACAGCTGCTCAGTAATAGTGACCCAATAAATAAATGGAGAAACATAACAGTCAGGTCATCATCTTTTCTACACCTCTGGCCTAAAATGGGGAAATTGTGTTGCAAAGCTGGCAACCCCTGGGTGATTGCTTTGACCTCCCAACCACCTGTACCCCCACAGGCCTAGGCCCAGAATGCAGATCCTCCTGTTTGGGGATCAGGTACTGTGGGGGTGATACCCTCATAATCACTGCAGTGAGCATCTGGGTAAAGAGGATCTGCCTCAGTGGGGTCAGAGGCATGGACTCAGAGAAGTGGAGCGAATGAGTCTACACTTCTGTCCCTGACTTTGTCTCCTTGAACAGTGAACTCTCCACCTTCAGCAGAGGCAAGGAGAAATTCCTGGAAGTTCTCTGCTGTTATTTGGCTGGGAAAGGTTTCCATAAAAAGACATCTTGTCATCTTCTCCTTTTTATTCCTGTTTCAATGCCTTGGGCCACAGCTTTTAACTTAATCTCCTAGAAAATGTAACCTGGCTGTGTAGCTTATCATTCTGATCTGAGGCACAACTCCCAGCCATGAATTATTGCCACTTCTCGTTGAGAATATTCATTCATCACGTCACGTCCAGGGCCTAGTTACTGTTCCCTGAAACAGATAATAAAGAATAAAATTAGAGATTTACAGTGTCAGAATTTCTCCAGGCCTGGGCCCTCACTGTCAGATAGGGAAACTGAGGCTCCAAATCAGAAGGGGTCAATCTAGAGTCATGCAGCCACAGGATGACAGAATTGAGACTTGAATCTGTCTCCCATCTCTGCCACCTGTTCTCTTCCCAAAGTTCTTCTACTCCATAGATGAAACCAGAAAGCACTGCGGGTCACAACTCTACATCAGTTCCCTGTTGCCTTTAGAAAAGAATACTTTTTGGTGTGAGTTTCTAGGTTCTAACTGCCCCCAGATCCTCCCTCCAATCACCTGTTGCTGAAGGAGAAAGGACCCTGGCTAGCTCATGAGCGAAAGACCAGAGAGACAGCTCAGCAGTTAAGAGCATCTTCTGCTCTTGCAGAGGACCCAGGCTTGATTCCCAGCCCCCACATCAAGCAGCACTCTAGTTACTGGGGATCTGATAAGCCCTCTTCTGGCCTCTCGGGACCCAGAAAGCACATGTGCACATGGTGCACACACTGACAAACATGCACGTATACACTTATGTATATAAATGCTTAAAATTTTTGAAGAGTCAGTGAAGGAAGAAAGGGTAACAGTCAGAAAAGGACAAAGAAAAAGGGATCAAAGGACAGAGTTTGAACATCAACTCTTGTCATGCTAGACAAGATACATTCTTTTCCTCGTTTGATCATCTTGTCAACACTATGAGGTAGAAATTCTCAAATATTCATTTTAAAGGCTAACAAATCGAGGTTCCAGGAGGTTAAACTAATTTGCCTGAAGTAAGTTGCTAGTGAGCGAAGTGTTACAGTTTATCCGGCCCACATCAGGGACTCTGCTACACTGGCTCTCTCTAGCTCACAGGTTACCTGCCTTACCCGTGATCTTCCACAACCCCCTAGGCCAACTGAGCCCAGGGACAGAAGAGTGACCAGAGCAGCAGGGGAGGGTTTCCACACATCAATGACCATTTCCAACCCCACTCCTCAGACATCCATACCACTTTTGACAAGCGCTTTCCTAGATTCTTCCTAGGCTTCTAAGAAAGCCCTCCACCAAAGGTAGGGCTTCTGACAGATCCCTTCCACCATACACTTGGCTCCCAGAGCTTTGAAGGTCTTGATGCCACCCCACAGTAGGCTGACACCTTCCTTTTCCTCCAAGAAAAGAAGAGATTGGGTAAGGATATCTGGTCCCTCCCATAAGCCTGTGAAAGGGGTCAAGATGCCAGCGTGCTGGCCACTGCAATCCAAAGTATGCAAGTGTCTGCTCCCTATGAAGGCCTATGCAAAGACAGGAACACAAAGATTCAGTCAGAGCATGAACCAAGCTGAATATACATTCCCTGCATTGTAAAAGGAGATGACCATCCTCAGCTAATGCACCCACAACCCTGAGGTAAGGGTCTTTGTTAACCCCATGGAAGTTCTACCCTAGGAGTATTCAGGAAGCTGGGACTATTATTACCTAACAGAAAAGGCATAGTCCTTGGCCTCAAAGAGCATTCGGCTTCCAAGGGAGGTGTGTCCTCAAGCAATGACATCGGCGGCCATTCACTAAACTCCTCTTCTCCAGTATGCGAGTCAGTGTTGTTATCAGCACCCATAGTCCCACAGGTCTTAGTGTCCCTGTTTGACAAGTAAATGCAAACCTCTCGAAGGGAGAAACAGTTGCTTCAGGCCACCAGCAAGGACTCCGAGTGCCTCCTCTCTACTCACTCTGCACACACATCATGAAGCTCTAGCGTGGACATCCAGACCTGCCTGTCCCTCATCACTGGCTCTTTGGGAAGTCTGAAAGTAGGCACTGGGAGAAAGCATGCCCAGAAGACAGTCCCACTAGTCCACAGCAGAATCTCCAGATACAAACAGATAGCCATATCAGAGCATCAGACAACCACATGGGCCTTCAGAAGGCAATGGGAAGGGCCAGGCCTCCTCCTGGAAGAATCTCTAGGCAAGTCCCAGAAGGAGGCTGGGGCTGTAACCCAGGAGACAGGGAATTGGGGTCTCCTGACTGGCAAGTCCCAGAAAGAGGCTGGGGCCATAACCCAGGAGACAGAGAATTGGGTTCTCCTGGTGATATCAAAGAGGGAGCGCCTGTCTACAGTTATCCACAGTAACAATCCATACCTCAACCCTTTGAGAGATTTAGGGGAAACTCCTGAAGCTCCGCCCTTCTGGAGTCTCCACCCTCTTACATAGAAGGAGGTTCTAGACCCGATTTTCAAATGAGGAAACAGCTCAGCAGGGAGAAGCAGTTTACTCCAATTCACAAGGGTCTTTTAGCTGAGCCTCCCCAGCTCCTACTCCTCCAAGAGATGTCACTTGGGCCACTTTGTCCAGTTTCTCTCCCTTTTGGAAAAGGAAAGAAGGAAACGGTGAGTCTCTCATGGGCTGCCTCCCGGACTGGCAATGGCAGACAAACTCCCGAAGCTCCCTGGAGAGATGGCTCCGTGGTTAAGAGCACATGCTGTTCGTGCAGAGGGTACACACTCAGTTCCCAGCACCCATGTCAGGAGCTCACAATCGCCTGTTATTTCATCTCCAGCGGTGTCCAACCACTCTGTCCTCCAAGGGTACACACACATACACACACACACACACACACACACTATTTGAAAACTAAAATTTTTTGAGAAACTTCTGAAGTTTTGCAACGTGTTCATTCCCAGGTTCTAACCCTAGGTTCTAATGGAATAGACAGGACGCCATAACCTGCACTTTTAAGTAAATACTAAAACTGATCTCAGTTTGTTTTGCTGAGTAAAATCAAGAGGATCCCATGAATTAATCCTTGACCCTGAGGTCCAGAGAGCATTATCTGGAAGTCATCCTGTAGTATAAGTTGATTGTAACATCCTACCTTCCAGATAAAGGCTTCTTCTGATTCCTAACAGAATTACAATTTATTTACTCAGCCATAAGGAAAAATTGAATTATGAGTTTTTCAAGGAAATGGAAGTAACTGAAAAACAATATATTCATCAAAGTAACATGGACTCATAAAGACAAATGCCATGGATTCTCTCTTATATGTGGATCCTTGCTTCTAATTGTTAAATATGTCATCTAGGTAGGAGTAAGTGTGAATAAGGGCCCTAGAATGGAGTCGGAGAGAAGGGGGTAGACAGCTTGAAAGCTCAAGACTATGAAGAAAATTATAGAGAGCACAGGAGATGTTAGACTAGAAGGGAGAAAATATTTTTTGTGGACAAATAGTCAAGTAGTTAAGGTCATGGACTACTACAGCGGAAGGATCGGTACTGGGCAGGGGGTGAATGACGCAGCAGGGAGAGAAGGGAGAGGAAAAACAAAGTTCACATGAAAATGCTGGAGAGAAACCCATTACTCTGTAAGATAATCTTAAAGCAGTAAATCAATAAAAATTAAGATGCACCCAGCTTACTAATTCTGAGAGACCAGACTGGTCATCCAGTGTCCCCTACACCTTGACGCTAAGGCAAGATGTCCCAGCTTGCTTTTTCTGTTGCTGTGAGGAACACCATGACAAAAACTAGCTTGGGGAGTGAAGGGTTTGTCCCACCCTTCAGGTTACAGGCAGGGGAAGCCAAGGCAGGAGCTTAAAGCAGAAAGGACCTGCACTTACTGTCTTCCTTCCTCTGATTTGTCACACTTGCTTCCTTTCAGAATCCAGGACCATGTGCTCAGGAGCTGACCTGCCCACGGTGGGCTTGGCCTCCTACATAAAATATCAACTAAGAAAACACCCCACAGACTTGGCCATGGAGCGATCTGATCGAGGCAATTCTTCAGCTGATTTTCCCTCTTCCAGGTGGCTGTAGTTTTGTTTATTTGTTTGTTTTGTTTTTTTGCAAGTTGGCAGCTGAAGCTAAGTATGGCACAAATCAATTAAGGTCAAGAACTTTCTGGCTTTGTCATTTCTCTAATGGACACTGTGCAGTGGATCTCACTATCCTCAGAGTCAAGGTCAAGCTTATTGGCTCAGAACTTGCCACTCTGCGTGGGGATACCTCTTAGATTTGGAACTTGGGGGTAGACGGCTATCAGCCACCAAGTCCCCTTGTATTTCCCTTCTGAGAGCGCATCTAGACTGTTCCCTGGATGCCCTTGCAGGTGCCTGTGTGTATCATTTCTACCCAGCCCATAAAAGCATCATGAGTTTCTGCAGATTCTTTACTCCTCTGCCAGCTCAATGTCACTGCTCAGATGACCTTGGGAACCACACGGATGCTCGATGCTCGTAGAGTTTCTGCTACCCCAGGTTTCTAACAGCGAGGTGCAGGGCATCCTTCCTCCCAGTTGCCATTTGTTGAACTTTACGTGAACAGGAAACTAACGTTCATTATGTTAAGACCTTGACCTTTCAGAGTGTTAACTGTTAAAGCAGCTGATGGTAGGAAGAATTCGAGACCTTGGTTAACCAGACTCCTTTAGGGAACTCGAAGGAGCTTTGCTGTGTCTCTGTTCCTTCTGTTGCATCCTCCAGTCTGACACCACTCATCCTACTGTTCTGGATCCAGTCTCCCTCCTCATGGAAAGCATGGTGCTCCCCACACTCCATACAAAGTGCTCCCCTCTCTCCCTGCTCCATGATAACTGATTTTTAGTGAGTACTGATGAGGTACCAAACTCTAGCCTAGGATTTCATAAGCATTCTCTCTTCTGACCTGGCAACCTGAAGTGGTCACTTCTATTCTCCCCATTCTAGAGATGGAGCACAAGCATTCAGCGACTTACCCGAAGCCATGGAGCTAGCAAGTAGCAAAGCTGGCGTTCCAGCTCAGGGGGACTGGGCCCAGTGGTCCCACTCTTCCCTGTAACACGCTCCCTCCGCATACCCCCCATTACCAGTCTCACACCCTGCAAGACATTCTCCTGCAGTGGGGTTTTAAAGTGCAGATTAAATACAATGCGAGTCTTTAATTAAAGAGCACAAGTTATACCAAGCAGAGCACAGCGAGTTACAGCCTGACAGAAGAAATGAGCCTGGGGCGGATGTCCTGTTATCAGCAGGATGCTTCTTGGAAGGACCAGTGCTTTCTTATTCCCCCAGTGTATAATCAAGGTGATTCAAAGGTGACAGAAGGGCAAGTCCATGACAGTGCAGGGGAGACAGGGCAAGGCTGTTCCTCTTGAGTAAACTGGTGGGGACGTGGAAAGTTAGATTCACTCTGGGATGTTTAGGTTTTACAGCCATGTATTCACAGCTGTAAAAGCCCCTTTATAACGGCATTCCTAACGGAAAGATAACTGTGATCACTCTGTATTGGCGAGTCTGAACTTCTCTAGCCTCTAACCTCTTCTCCCATCGACACCACCGTCTCTACAACGCCACTGTTCACAAGATGAGATATCATGGGTGTTCAGCCTCCAGATCCTAATAGAACACTTGCCGGGTCTTCCAGGATGTTTCCCCCAGTTGAGCTCCAGATCTGATTCGTTGCTGGGACCTCAGAGACCAGCAGGAAGCCTGGCAGAGAGCAAGCTTTCGTTGGCTATCAACTAGCTGGTGCCTCAATGTACCACATATCATCCCTCCTCAAATCTACCCTGTATTTCTCTTCTCTGCTCCATCTTTTGGCAAATGTCCCCCTCACCATCAGAGTGGTCTGACCATTCTGACCTGTCTCCTGCAAGTGGTTCGGCTCGCTGTAAACCAGCCTGGCCTGGAGCGCATAGTCCTATTACATCACACCACCCTCCATCCTGTGCTACTGATATGTCTACCACAGACCTTCAGTAGCCCAAAGAGACCTGGGTTCAAACTCCAGTTCCACTGCCTCCCGGTTATCAGTATTGGGAAGCCATGCAGCATCTCTAAGCCTTGATTTCTTCTTCTATAAAATGGGAATAAAATCTAGTGCAAACTGTTTCTCAAAGGATTAAGTGAGATACTATCCCAAGGCTGGCATAGTACTTGACAGATACATGCCCAACAGGTGAGAGCTGTTTTCTGATTCTTCTTATGGAAACCTTAAGAAAGAATTTAACAGTGGCCCTGTTTTAATTTACACAGGAGGAAACTGAGGCTCAGAAAGCATAGTGACAGTCTCTAGGCAGAGTGGGGGAAAAGCCATACTGGCTTGGGTTTTAGTTTCTTTTCTGTTTTTTCTGCTCTGAGGACTTGGGAGGGTTTGGGGTTTGCAGTGATGTGGATAGACTCTCAGGTCTTGTACGAGAGGAGCAAGCACTCCACTTGATCTACTAAGCTGTACAACCTCAGCCAGTGACACTGGCTTTCGGCAAAAGAGTGACCCTAAACCCAGTCGTAAAAAATGAGCTAGACCATGAAGAGGGCTCCTTTAGTCCAGTCCATGTCCAAAGAAAAGCTCAAAACCTTAACAATACAGTCCCTCTGCACATGAGTAACTAGAGAAGGCTGAGAGGGCGCTACAAGCAGCACCGCTCCCCTGTGGAAGAGCGGTCTCTGGGGACCAAGTTCACACGCCATGGGCTGGCCTGGATCATCTTTGACATCTCAAGAAAGCTCCAAGGCTTGGAACATCTCTCTTTTAAAGAGCAGCAGAAGAAATCCCCAGGCATCACCAGGGGCTCTGATGAGCGAGATCCTCCACATCTGCCCTGGAAACAGCAGTTTCTCCAGCCCTGAGCCCTCTCGTGTTATCGCCTACAGTCCCCAGCCAGGCCAGCCCCTGCCGGTCAGGGTGGGCAGTGAGAACTGCCTTCAGGGATCCACTGCATTTCTGAGCCTGGAGGTCCAGCCCGGGTTCCCAGGAAGGAGATCGGAGGCAGACCCCCTCATCTCCATGGACCAGGCTCAACTGCACCTCTCCTGAATTCACCCAGAGCCCCAAGCCCACTGTTAAGTCCCACTGCTTCCAGAAAACCCTACCCACATGCCTGCCTGCCCAAGTTACCTCTTCCATCATCTAGGCTCCCACAGCTTGGTCCCTCATGTGTCTGGGCCCATCGGAGAACACCTTGTATTGCTCTCTCTCCATATAAAGTCCTGAATCTCAAGGAAATCCTGTAGAAATCCCTTTGATCTGAATCTGGTTGACCTTCATATATAAGTTATCAGAGACACTGACACCATCAGCTGTTTAGCATCTAGTATGTGCCAGGACCTGGTGATGAATTATAGGGAATGTGAAAATGGAACCCCTGCTCCCAGGAGCTTCTAGACAGTGAGAAAAGCAAATACATTCACACATTGATGGAACCCGAGGCCATCAGAGGAAGAAACACAAGAGGGACAAACCTTCCGTAGTTGGGAGGAGGGGTGATGGAGCCAGGAATGGGCAGACTTCTTTGAAAAATAAATGTTTGAGTAAAGTTAGTGGAGGCGATTAGGTTCTAACAGATAGATGTGACATAGAAAGGCGCCAAAGTGGGAGGATATCTTATGCCAAACCTAGGAGTGGAACATTTCAGGGTCTGTTTGGGAACATCAAGCATCTCCATTTGCCTGGCATGCACAGCATGAGTCAGGACATAGACTGAAAGTCGTCTAGAAGGAGCTAGCATAACAGGGTCAATATACCCTCGTAGACCGACTAACCTGGCTGTGCGAGAAGAGACTGAAGCACAAATAAGCCACAGAGGAATCCATTCCACATGCACCACACAGGAAAACAGTGACAGCAAGTGTTGGGTTGGATACAGACCAATGGGAATCCTCAAACTCTGGTAGTAGCGGCAATTCTCTCATCACTTTGGGAAACACGACACAGCCTCACACCTAGACCAGCGTTCTCCATGCAGCAATTCTCAAGCTGTGGTCCAGGAACCTAAGGTCAAAACCGCATTCACGAAGTATTTGAAGGCATTAGTATTTTGCTTTTGCACTCTCGTCCCACATGCGTGCAGCGGTGTGTCTCAGACATAACATATGATTTTGAGACAGACTGAACATGGAAGTGGGATTCATCTTTCTTTTTTAAGTCAGACATGAAGGGAGATGCATGGATACAAACATACTGCCCTTCTCCCTGAGTTTTCTTTCTTAGAACACACAGAGTTTTTCTTTCAAAATATGTGGTTTCTGTTAACTTGTAGCAAGTTAAATATTGTGTAATTTAATAAATTATGTAAAAACATTTATATTTTTCTCAGCTTCAATTAAAATTATCTGTAGATAAAAGACACAAAAACAAAAGCTCTTTGGGAAATGTTTGATAACCACAGATTCATACAAATCCCTGTATATGTGCACTGGGAATATGAACAGGAGGCCTATAAGAACTATCTTAGCAAGATAATCATAACCACAAAAACTGGAGACACCTCGAATGTCCAGAAGCAGAAGAATAGAGAAGATAAATGATGACATAATCATATGTGGTAATATTACAAAGCAATGAAAATAAACTAACAACAGCTGAAAAAACTAATGCATCTTAGAAACACACTCCGGGTAAAAGCTAATTGGGACACAGAAGACACCATGTGCTAGATCATGGTCCTAGAGTTCAGAAAGAAACTGACTGACTGCATTGAGATTCCATCTCACCCTAGTCAGAATGACAGTCATTAGGAAGACAATAAACAGTGGTGAGGACGTGGACAAAAGGGACCCCACACACGCTGGGAAGTGTAGCTGCTATGGAAATCAGTTACTCAAAACACCAAAAATAGAGCCACCATATGACCCAGCTGCACCAGCTTGGGTATTTATTCCAAAACCTCTGAGCCTCTGTAGAGCAACTTTCACAGTAGTGTTTACTGAAGCTGTATTAACAATAGCTAAGTTATGGAACCAGTCCAGATGTCCAACAATAGAGAAATGCACTTAAAACGGAGTGTATGTATACAGTGAGACTTTTCATCCATAAAGAAGAATGAAGACATTCTTTTGCAGGAAAATGGATACAGCTATACATGAAATTAAGTGAAATTAGCCAGTCTTAGAAAAATAAATATCTCTCATTTGTGGTGCCTAGATTTTATATAGATGCATAAAATCAAGTATAGTGTGTGTGTGAGTGTGTGTCTGTGTGAAAGAGAGAAATGGAGAGAGAGAGAGAGAGAGAGAGAGAGAGAGAGAGAGATGAAAGTAGTAAAAATGCCTAGAGAAACAGATTAAGAGGAGGGGTGTGGTGGGAAATACACTAAACATATATGCATGTATGAAAATGTCCTTATGTAACATAGAACCATGTGCAACGAACACATACAATAAAAATGAAATAACTAGGGCCTGGGGAGGTGGTTCAGCCACTAAGCCCTGGCTGCTCTTACAGATGACCCAGGCTTGGCTCCCAGCACCCACACGACCATTATCCTATTGAAAGTCTTTCCACGTTACTTGGATTTCTTTATACAAGTATCTCTAACTCCAGTTCCAAGGGGTCCAATGCCCTCTTCTAGCCTCCATGAGCACTGCACACACGTGGTACATAGACATACATGCAGGCAAAACATCCATACACATAAAGTAAAATAAAGTAAGATAGCTTTAAGAATAAATATGTATTTAACAATCTATGTAAAGGAGGATGCCAATAGACAAGAACATGGGTTGGGGAAAATTTATGAGACCTCAATCCTACACACACATGCAAAAACAATACGAGTGACTAAGGAACACTGAGTGGAAGGAACAGTCTTCCCCAAGGAAGAGCACACCAACCGGTTGTCAAAATCCAAATGATCAGCCCTGAAAACACACACCCAAGTAACATTCCACAAACTGAGCAGGTTGTATTTGTGTATTTAGAAATTACACATATGTGAAAACAATTTAACGGAGGCCATGAATTTGAAAGAGAACAAAGGGTGTGCATGGAAGGGTTTGGAAGGAGAAAGGGAAGGGAGAAATGGTGTAATTATAAACGCAAAACAAATTAAAATTTTTATTTTAAAAAGAATCCGTGTACATATGGTAAGGCTTTGATTAGGATAATGGCAAGTTCACAATCCACCCTTCTAAAGGCTGAGGACTCCTTTAAAGGCGGGGATGCACACAGAACTGTGGTTGATGATGCAGCTAGGCGATAGCCGGCTATCGGTGTGCTTCTAATTACACATGGTGTGTGCATACTTAAAAAAAAAAACGTTTTGTTCCCTAGCTCCAAGCCAGGTCAGAGCCTTTAAATACCAGTTTCCACTAAAGATGGCTTCGTGGAGAGACTGATTACACACGCAGGAGATGCACAAAATCAAGCATCTTGTTGTCCTACAAAGTGGGGGAACTAGCAGGAACTTCTCAAGTCATAACCGAAAGGATAACAAACAGAGGTGAAGAGGCCCCCACCAGCCCAAACCAGAAAAGTGTGAGCATTGGTGAAGATAAAACTGAAGTGGATTGAAACACATTATTTTTCTTTCATCCAGTGAGATTAAAAACACATCTCCTTGGCTAACGTTAGGGAAACGGTCATTATTTTAAACATTGAAAATCAATGGAAAGAATCCCACATGCCTGTTTTTCTTTTTCCTGAAGGCGGTAGCCACACCTTGGGGAAGCCAGGTCATCTAGGAGAGGAGGCTACACATTAGGAAAGTCCAAGCAGCCGGCAAGCAAAGAAAACATGGTACACTAGAAATACCATTACTGTGCAAATGTTGAACAAATAGCAAATCTGGTCACTGGCTATCCATGACTGAAAACAACAGCACTGGCAAGCAGTGTGCTTCCTGAAGACACTCCATGCCACCAGCCACTCCCTCTGAAATATTTTGCCCAAAATCTCAAATCTAAATCTGATGAGGCCTCTTGGTTTAACTACTGTTGCACAGAACTTACAGGAGACAGGCGGTGTGTCGGCACAATGCCACAGGACTCTGTAGCAGAGTCCAGCTATGAGAAGTGGTATAAACAACCTGGGTCCTTCGGCAAATGTGGTTAGAGAAAATTAGAAAAAGAAAAAGAAAAAAATGAGCAAATTAAAGGGAGACTATCTGGCTGGCAGCAAAACAGCCCGTGCACCGGAAAGAGCTCACCCAACAACCTGCATTCAATCTCTGGAACCCTTGTAAAAATAGAAGGCTAGAACCAGCTCCCAAAGTTGAGTTGTCCTCTGGCCCACACTTGCACTACAACATGTATGTGCATTCTCCCACACACACACATACACATAAGGACATTTTTAAAGTTAACATATTTAATAGAGATTATCGGTCAATTGCAACCTCTGGAATTTATGTAGATGCAGAGTCAAATTGTAAAAGGGAAAATAATTTCAGTTAGCCTGGGAGATCTAAACACTCACATATTTTATGATACTAGAGAGTTTTGATATGGTAATGGTGTTATACATTTCAATGTAGTATTATACTTACATATGTGAAGATATGTGCCTGGGGTTTCCTCCAGTACAATCTCAGAACAGAAAAGGGCGAGAAACGTAGGCAGGAATTGATGAGAGAAAATTGGCCAGGCTGATAACTGCTGGTGCTGGGTGTTGAGTACCTGCGTGTTCAGTACACGATTCTGCTGGTACTGGGTGCTGAGTACCTGTGTGTTCAGTACACAATTCTGCTGGTGCTGGGTATTGAGACCTGCATGTTCAGTACACGATTCCGCTGGTGCTTAGTGTTGAATACATGCGTGTTCAGCACACAATTCTGCTGGTGCTGGGTGTTGAGTACATGTGTGTTCAGTACACAATTCTTTCTACTTTCATGAGAGTTTTCATTGTCCATAATAAAACTTTCCATAAAGAGCAAAAACAGACTCGCTATAGCTCATGGAAACACTCAGAGCAAATACAAAAATCAGAACTTGTGGTACAGGTTGGTAATCTCACTTTCTCTGGAAACAAAAGGACCACAAATTCAAGATCTGCCTAGATTTCAGAGTCAGGTCAAGGATATCCTGGGTAACCTAGTAAGTCCTGTCTCAAAAATAAAAAGTAAAAAGAATGAGGTAGGGACATGTATAAATGAAAGTGTGTGTATGTGAGTATATGTGGTGTGTGTGTGTGTGTGTGTGTGTGTGTGTTTTAGAGGGCTTACTTAGCATATACAAGGTTCTGGGTTCACCCTCCAGCACTCCCAAGAAAGACAAAATATATTTCTGAAGGAAATTAATAAAGAAATGGGAAGGAATTGCAGTTGCTCAGATGTGATGTGGGGATGTTGCTGAAAGAACAAGAAAGGTAGACCAGAAGGAACCAGCCAAGTGTATTTTGCACGTGTTGGCTCTGATGTGTGCTCCCTTGTTTAAAATCTAAGCAGAAACCCATGCATCTGGGAAGAAGCATCTCCGAGTCATTTAGGAGAAGCATCAGAATGAAATCAACAACTCCATCATGGCCGGGAATATCCATGACACTTCTGTATTCGCTCTCCCCTGTGGCTCTGGTCCATATGCCAGTTCTATATCTACAGCAAGAAGCTCCCCACCCCTGAGGTGATTCGTTCAATGAAGAAAGGATACCTTGACTGGGGAGTCAGGGATGCTTCTCGGGTTAAATAACTTCACCTCCCCTGGCAGAGAGAAACTGAGGTTGGAGAGCTGAACGACCCCACCAGACAGAATTCCTACGTGGTAAAGCTACCTGAGAAATCACGAAATGGAGTCAACGGACCCCGCAGCTGAGCCCACCCCTGCATTTCCCAGCCAAGTGACCACCGTAGGTTCTCATCTCTGATCCTTTAACTCCTCATCTGAAGGGTGGGGCCAGCAACCACACACACACACANTTACGAGAGTATTCATGATAACACACACACACACACACACACACACACACACACCACTCAGCATCAGGCAAGCAAATGTCACTTTCACCCTGTTAAGCCACGTCACAAGCATTACTCATGGGGAGTGAGGCGAGTGTGTTTACCCTGGAGAGAAGCGCTGGACAAAGGACTGTATCCACTCCAGCCTCTTAGGGACCTCTGTCACAGACATCTGACCTTCGCCAAGATAATGGGCTCCACCACTTGCTGGATATTGAGAGTCTTAAATGAGAGAACAGTGTCTGGATAAAAATGACAGCTTGAACTTTCACACTGGTCTCATCTTCTCCCTCTTCCCCTTGGAGTGACAACAGGGGGAAAAGATACCAACCCATGAGGACAAGAGGGTGAGGACAAGGGGGTGGGAAAAAGATACCAACCCATGAGGACAAGGGGTGAGAAAAAGATACCAACCCGTGAGGACAAGGGGGTGGGAAAAAGAAAAGCCACAAACATAAAAGAGAGTTTAGCAACTTTCAATAAGGTTAGATGGTAAAGGAAGGGTCTTGGCTCCAACTTTATAGAGAAGTAAAACATGCCGGCTTGCACATCCTGCCACCGTTGAGTGAGCATCTCCGGGTAACCATACCCACAGCCTCAACAGGCAGGCCGTACCTAAGAGTGCCCACATATGCCTTCTCCAGCTAATCTGCCTGCCTTCCCAGAAGTAAATGCCATTCCCAAACCCCTGAGACCATTGTACTTGCTTTTGTAATTATGTGATCCAATTTAATATAAATAAACCAATAAAACATTATTGCGAAAAGGGCCTATTTTGATGAAAAGTAAATTCGTTCATATGGATTGCACACTATGATTCTAACAGATCGGGAGGAACCCATATAAACCTAGAGCAGTGGTTCTCAGCTTTCCTAATGCTGCAACCCTTTAATACAGTTCCTCATGTGTGGCGACCACCCTCCAACCATAAAATGTTTTTTGTTAATACCTTTTATTGTTATGAATGGTAATATAAATATCTGATATGCAGGATACCTGAGATGTGACCCTTGTGAAAGGCTCGTTCAACCCTCAAAGGGGTCATGAATCACCTGTTAGAACCACTGATCTAAAGAAATCTGCGTTCAGCTTGATCTGTAAGTCCCTTTAAACACAGACTGTGCTGTAAAGAAGCTGTCCCCAGAAGAGACAGCTGGTATTATATGCATTGGGAGTGCAAGGAAGACGTCACAGCATTCTGGTTGACAGGTCCACACTTATGAAAAAGGAAACGTCATCTGCAGCTTTTAAGGCAAAGTAAAAAATTTTTTTAACAGACTTAATTCACTTTTATTTTCCTTGTATAAAAACCCTTATGTGGTGG
>LOEQ01000318.1:186747-197055 GCA_001685075.1 Bramus lutescens | reverse complement strand
CCCCCCCCCAGCTCCCTTCTCTTGGCCAGGAGGAGGAGGCTCGTGATTTCTGCAAAGTGACATTCAGAGCTTTCCAGCTGTCCTTGCCAGCACTGCCAACCAGGAGGCCACTCTTGGTTCTCAGCAGCTGCTGCCCCTGCCCATGCAGGTGCTGACCCAACAAAGGGAATGACCTGGAACAACCGGATCCCTCAGACTGGGGTTCCAACCAGTCTGACAGTTCTGTGACTTAGGGAGCTGACTTGCCTCTCAGAACCTCGGCGTCTTTGGAGGTGGAGGCCACCAGAGTACACCAGTTCTCATGAGGGAGCTTGCATAAACATTTTTCTACCATCCTTCTGTGTGTTTGTATGTGTATGTGTGTGTGTTTCTTTGTCTCTGTATGTGTCTCTTTATGTGTCTCTGTGTGTGTCTGTGTCTAGGTGTGTGTCTGTGTCTCTGTGTCTGTGTGTCTCTGTGTGTGTCTATGTCTGGGTGTGTGTCTGTGTGTGTGTCTGTGTATGGTCTGTGTCTGGGTGTGTGTCTCTGTGTATGTCTGTGTCTCTGTGTGTGTCTGTGGGTGCGTGTCTCTGTATATGATCTGTATCAGTGTGTCTGTGTGTGTTGTCTGCATCTATGTGTGTATATGTGTTAAACACATACATTTGTATGAAGTGTATACAGGAGCATGTACACATGTATATGGAGACCAGAGGTCAACTTCAGATATTTTTTCTCAGTTGCTGTCCACCTTATTTTTGGAAATATTTCTCCCACTGGGATGCAAGGCTCACCATTCAGTCTAGGCTAGTTGGTGAACCCTAGGAATTTGTCTCTGTTTCTCCAGGGATGAGATTATAAGAGCACATCACCATACCTGACATTTTAAGATCTTATTAATCTGGTGTATGTGTATGGGTGTTTTGCCTGTGTGTGTGTGCCCCACACATGTGCCCACAGAGGCCAGAAGAGTATTTCAGATCCCAGAAGACTAGAGTTACAGATGCTTGTGACCAGCCATGTGATGAGTGCTGGGAATCAAGGCCAGGTCTTCTGGAAGAGCACCTGGTGCTCTTAACTCCGCTGAGTCATCTCTCCCTCCCCAAACTCAAGTCACCATGATTGCATGGTCAGCACTTCACCAACCAGCTCCCTCTTCCCTTATCCCGTCCTCTTTAAACTTGCTAGTGCTTTCTGGAAGCCTGTACAGAGAGAGGGCTCAGAGCTGCCACTCAAGGAGCTTCCCCTCAGAAGACAAATGACTTCACTCAGCCCTTGTCTCTCCTAGGGACAGGCCATGCCCTGCTGTCCTCAGTCCAGGTCTTGATACGGTGCCTTGGTGGGACAGTGGTGAGCATAGCTGCTTTCCAAGTCTTAATATTGGTGTTCTGAGGCCAAGGCCACTGTACCACCCTGTAAACCAGAATCCTGAGGAGTCTCCTCCCACCCAGTGCCAGATTTCACTGCCGCTGCCACCCTAGTCACAGCCTACGTTGTCCCATGTAGCCTTAGCACCACCTTCTGGAAGGCCATCTGCCTTCTACAGGTGAACAAACTGAGGCCAAGAGAAAGAAGTAACAATTCTATAGAAACCAGAAAGACATCCCAGAGGAAGTAACACAAGAGAGGGAAGGGGAGGTCCCTTCCCACAGAAATACCAGGATTCCCAGTGCTTCCCTACACCCAGTGCCTTTGCCCCCCCACCCCTACCCCATGGCCCAAGTGCCCAAGGTTGTTTTCTTTCTTTTTTTAAAAGATTTTATTTATTATGTATACAATACAGTGTGCTGCCTCCATGTATGACTGCAKGCCAGAAGAGGGCACCAGATCTCATTGTAGATGGTTGTGAGCCACCATGTGGTTACTGAGAATTGAACTCAGGACCCCTGGAAGAACAGTCAGTGTCCTTAACCTCTGAGCCANGAAGAGGGCACCAGATCTCATTGTAGATGGTTGTGAGCCACCATGTGGTTACTGAGAATTGAACTCAGGACCCCTGGAAGAACAGTCAGTGTCCTTAACCTCTGAGCCATCTCTCCAGCCCCCAAGGTTGTTTTCTAAATTGAGATCCCTGTATGTTCATAGCCCAGCCAGATCCAGGCAGAGGCAACATTTCCTAGGCCTGAGCCCTTTGCTTTTTGACCTAGCGCCAGCTGAAACCACAGCCCTTCCAGGCCAGCCAAAGTATGTTACAGTTTCCTTTGGGAGGAGCAGATTGTTCCAACAGTACACCAGGGTCTGCAGGTGCAAATGGCAGGTGTGGAGGGAAAGGTCTGCCCGGGAGGCTTCTCCAGAGAGAAGGAGGAGGGGCTACTGTGAGAACCCCAAGCTGCTCAGAGTAGGGTCCACAAGAGCATGAACTCTTGTCAAGTTTCCATGTTGTTACAGGGTTGGAACAGTCAGGGGCACTGGGTGTGACCTCAGCAGGCAGCATTCTGTCCCCTCCTCTCCAGGCCACACTAAACTCAGGGTGGGGCTAGTCTAGACCTACATTTGGAAGGCTGTAAAAAGTATCTGGCCCATGGGAAGGGTAATGGGATAATGATGGGAAGGGGGCTTTATTGGGGAAGGGTCCAATGGCCTGCACATCAATTCTGTACACCTTCCTCCAAAGTAAACATTTTGCCATGTACTGAATCAGGTAAATCCTGAGATCTCAATGACTCAAGATAATGGAAATTTATTCCTTGCTATCATTCCTGGATGGACAGCTTTTCACATGCTCCTTCAGGGACCCAGGTTCCTTCCACATTGTGGCTCTGCTTCCCAAGAGGGCTTTAGGATGTTCTCCATCAGCTATAGCTGGAGAAATGGGGCAAGGAGGACTTAAGACACAAACTTAACAATGGCTTCTATCATTTCTGCCCACCTAATTGACTGAAAAGTTGGAGAATAATCTCTGTGCCCTTGGAAAGGGGACAAGTTCAATGAAAAGGAAAGCCTTTGCCACTGTAAATCACCTATAGGCACTTAGAATCACACAGAACCAAAGAGCCACTGAATGTAAGCACCACGAACTCAGAGACTGTTTAAGCGTGCACTCAGAGAACCCATATGCCAGATAATAATAATCCTCCCCTAGACTCTGGACAGTGGTATTGGAGATGCCCATCCTCTTCGTTGGGTTTAGAATTACTTGAGGGAAAGCAGGTGTCTTCTGCCACCTCATATGTCCCTGCACACCAGGTCCTGTTCATCACAGCTGTGCCGGTCAGGGCTGGAGAAGGGTAAATGGTACCCACTGAGTTCCAGGCACGCTCCTAAGCATCTTGAGTATTTAGTTCACTTGCTCCTCATAACAACTCCATCAGACAGGACTTTGTTGATGCCCACAGTTAAGAGATGGGGAAAGCAAAGGCAAGAGACTGAGGAAGTGTATTGGGTTGAGACAGCCAGCATTCACAGACATTTGCAGACACAGAAAGGTTAAGATCAGGCAAGTGGCTGCCCTAATCTGTCACTCTTCCCCCTCTCGCCAAAAGAGAAAGACAGTAGTCATCTGGGCATGGCTGAGGCATGACTAGTCCTGCAGATGGAAGATAACACAGTTTGTCACTTGCTCCCCAAACTTCTTACATGCTGTTCCCACCACAACAGGAAAACTGGCAAGGCCGTGCCAATTTCTAGGAGGGGGTTAAAGTTGGTTTGAAGCAGGCGCTATGGAGGGGCTTATCTACCCACTCACTGAAGAGACCTCACTGGCTCCATCTAATTAACAATAAACCAGATGCCCCAACACAATCCGCTTTTACATCTGTAACAGGCTGACAGCCTAAAAATGCCAGCCTCCTCCTTGTGTGTCAGCTAAATGTCACTGGCGACATTTGATGCAATTCAGAGATGAAAGTAAATCCAATATTATCGCTGACTAAATAACCACAGGCCTAATCAGGGGGCCCCAGGGCCTAGAGCAGGATGGGGGAAGAAGGCAGCCCAGCCCACGGAAGGTGGGAAAAGAGGCTGCTTCCAAAATGTCCAGCCTCCAGCTGCCCATGGATGGCAGACCAACTTAATGCCCTACTTCTGTTCCGGGAGCAGAGGCAAAGCAATGCCTCAAGAGAGAACCTGATGCCGTCATAATGGGCAGTGATTCAGTCACCTAGCCAAGCCCTACTTACTGAGCAATTGTCACATGAGAGCCCAGGCCTGGGTGCTGGCTGTGCGGCGGTGCCTCGATTCATCAGCTCATCCATAGACTGTAAGCACCATGAACATAAACACTGGTTCTCTTCTGCCCAAATTACAAATCACCCTAGCCCACTAGGAGCTCAGTAAACATCTGTGCATCACCCCCAGCCCAGTAGGAGCTCAATAAACATCTGTGCAAAGACTGGACACACAAGTGAATGAAGGAGTCTATTCAGCTGCCACCCCCCAGGCCTAGGAGCTGCTCAGGAGGCTACATGGTCCTCTGGTGTCCATTGCTCAGCAGAGCAAAGGCAGCCATGATACAAACGGTGTTAGTTCCCACCAGGTGCAATGCAGATGAGCAGGGGTAAGCAGAGGCTTCTTGGTGGTCCCAAATTAAAAGAAAAGAAAAGAAAAAAAGGAAGTCCCTCCACCAGGAGGTTGAAATCAGCATCTCCGAGGAGAGGCAGCTGACCACGAGAAGTTCCAGATGTTATCCTGAGGAGGACATGGTGCTTCCACAGGAGTGTAGCCAGCAAAGCAAATCACAGGAACCATGAGACAGCCCAAAGTGAGAAACGAATCTGCGGGAAATGGAACTGGAGGAGGGAGAGATGCAGGGAGTGGGCACACTGTGTCTCCAGAAATGTCACTGTCAGAGAAGACAGAGAAATGCTGAGGACCTGATCCAAGCCAAAGGAAGCTAAAGAGGCGTGACAACTGAAACGACATGGAGCTTGTGGACTTCATGAACGTTCTGGAAGTGTCGTCTTCAACCAACCAGTTCCTCCAGATTTAGTGCCTCAAAAACAGCATTTATTTACAACAGGGACTCCCTCGGGAGGCTGTTATGCAGTGTGTAACAGTTAATAATTGAGGAAAGTGTTGAATCAGTTCAACGTATGATAAGTGTGTTGAAGCTAATGTTGCGTCAGCTGGCTTGTGTATGCCCTTACCCTTAGAATGCATATGCTAAAGTGTTTCGAGGTGAAGAGCTGTGGTGTGTGTGACCTTCCTCTCTGGCAGGTCGCGGATTATGATTTGTGTGTTCTGTATGTGGTAACGCTAAGGCAGATGCAGTGCTATACCATGGGTGCTTATGTGCAAAGAATAACAATACATGTAGATGCTCCCTTTTGAACTTTTCTGTAAATACTAGTTGATTTCCAAATTGTAGGGGACTGTCTCCACTGGAGGCTGCTTAAAGGTAGGGAAGAAAGGGTTCCTGTGAAGAGTTCCACAGAGCTCCCCTGACAGACAGAGAAAACCCATGTTCAAGGATGGCGTCTGGCTCCTCCATGAGATCCAGCCTCCTCTCTGACAATCACGTCATTAAACAGAAGTTCTCATTGTTTGATAATTTCACACATGCCTATAATGTGTTTCCATCAAACCTGCCCCTTTCCCTCCCTTCCAGTTCCTTCCTGTTTCTGCCGCTGCTCTTTTCTCTCGACTTCCCGTGATCTTTCTCTAGACCCCCGGAGTCTACTCTGTGTTGTTTGTATGTGCATGGGTGAAGAACACCTGCTACAGCCTGGGCGCCCTCCCGGGGCAGCATCTCTGAAGAAACCTGCCTTTCTCCCAATAGCCATCAATTGCCAAAAGCTTCTCAGTCAGGGACAGGGCTTCATGGGCCCCTCCCCCATCTGTATTAGGATTTTTGGCTGGCTTGATCTTGTGCACACAATCCCAGCTGCTGGCAGCTCCCGAGTACAGCCATCCTGTCCTCCCCTGCCTGGAAAACAGTTTGTCTGCAGTCACCCCTACCTCTTCCAATCGTTCCACTTCATCTTCTAAGATGGTCCCTCTGCCTTGAGGGATGGAGTATGATATCTTATTTAAGGGTAAGCACACCGCAGTCTCTTAGTCTCTATGGTAATCTTGCAGGGCTCTATAGTAATCGCCATCTACTGCAAAAAGAAGCATCTTTGCGACCACATCCCTGTCTCCCGCCTACTCCTCTGTCCGATTGCGTGCCACCCTCCACACTGCACCATAGCACTTGACCCTTCATTAAATAGTGCCCTCTGGTACCCCAGGCATCTCTGTGTCGTTCTGTATGACCCTCACTGCACCCCTTAGAGTTGAGCACTATTGTCCCCCAGGGAATAGTAAATTGGATGGCCAGGAAATGACATAGCTTGCTCCAGATCACATGACAAGATCCACATCTAGGTGGTTCTGAAGTCAGACTATTTACAATACACTGCACTTCCTCAACCGCCAAGTGCTGGTTCAGTGAACATTTCCTAATCACCCACCCGGAACTGTGGACAAACGCAATCAGCCCAGCCTCCAGGAGCAATGACCTGGCAGAGGGACCCACCAGCTCTGAGGAAGGTAAGGGATCAGAGATAGTTTGGGATCTGGACCAGTTGGCATTCCAGATTCTGGCCCTCGGACCCTCAGAGCTGAGCCTCAGCAAAAAGGCTGTGCCTGGAAATAGATGGTGATGCAGGCTGAGGTGATCAACACCACCCATCCTGTACTAGCCTGGACCCCTTGCTGACTGGGGGAATAGGTTGACATTTTCTTAGTCAGGTCTCTGCTGCCCTCTAGTGGTTGTTATAGAGATGACAGGGGACAGGGCCTCAGAGAAATAGGACTGTGAGCTGCCAGGGGACTGAGAAACCCAAGCTGGGTTTGAGGTTCCAGAGTTGGGGGAACACAATGAAAGACAATCAGTCTCTCACAGATCAAAATGTCAGCTCCAAAGTTAATTGTGGTTTTGAGTTTTGCAAAAACATCGATGGAGACATCACAGACTAATCAACCACATAACCGCCATTGCTGGGTCTGCTCCCTAGAGACCTGTAGCACAGTACCTTAGACTTCCGGGGACCTTTGGGCCTCCATTTGCTCTCTTATTTCACTGGGTTCCATGTTGCCTTCTCCAGATACCTGAGTGGCCCTTAGCGGATTTCTATGAACCCCCGGAATCTTTGGCTTCTCAATGCCCTGTACCTCTGTCCCTCCAGTACCGGCCACAGTGTCCTGGTCCTCGGCAGGACATCTCCACATTGAACCCAGACTCTGGACTAAGATATCACTACCCCTCCCTCCTTTCCACTTCCGTGAGCTCACTCTCCCCTCACAACACAACCTCCTCCTGCCTCCCCTTTCTTCTTAGAAGAGTCCTGCTCATGCCCAGCCTGTGCTCAGCACCAGGACCTCAGGGAGCTCAAGTCCGCCCTTCTATATTAGGTGCCTTTAACACCCCTCAATTCACAAGTGCCCTCAAGTCTCTCCCACCCAATAAAAAGAGCTGGCTTCCCCAGACCGGACAGTGATCCTGAGCTAGTACCAGCCTGCTCTTCACGGAGTTGGGGACAGAGCGGGGTAGGGGGAAGGGAGGAATTGCCCGCACACACAGGCACACTTCCTCACCAGCACTTGCTCTGCATCACCTGTCTCCAGGTGTCCACGTCCCCTCCGGGTACCATTCTCCTAAGGGCCTCAAGCATCCCATGTTGCCACAGATACCTTCCATCATTCGTGATTCTGGCACAACCACCTCCCCCCTCCTCCCCTACTTCCTTACCCTGCCCATGGGGAAGGGAGGGTGCTATGCTGGTTGGGACTGCCCTCCTAGGTTCCCTCCCCTTTTTCTCCCAAGAGATTTCAGCTATGCGTAAGTCAGCTCAGACTTCTGCTTGTAAAAATCAGAACCCACTTAAGCCCCTGAAACTGCTTTTGCTCCAAAGAACGATGGACTAGAGAAAGGCACACCCGACATGGGCTGACATCCCTGTACCTAGAGGCGAAGTACACTAGAGGGGAATATTCTAGATATTCCAAGTTCAGTGACAGAGGGTCTTCAGGCATTGGACACCAGCAAGCTCTCCCTTGGAAGTCCTTCCTTTTCGCTCCTCTCTCTTAACAGCTGTGGCTTGATTGTGTCGACTCACAGCACAGCAAAGGGGCCACATGTTAAAGTTTTCAAACCAGTTGTCAAGCATTACTCTCCAAAGAGTTAAACCATATAAACTGACAACTAAATGAGCTGTGTAGAAAAAAGGTATCATGTGACTCCTCAAAATGCATGACTCCATACTTGTTTACTGTGATGTGTTCACTTTCTGTGCTCCTGAGGAGACAGTTCTCCTGTGCCTACCTGGTGCAGACCTACACACGTGACCTACAGCATGTTCCCTGCCTCTGAACACTGCATCAGAAGTTCAAGATGAGCCTTGGAAGGAGCCATGGACATTGGCAAATGCTTCCAGGTCAGGCTTGAGTCTCAAGATGTCCCAACTTCCTTTATTATCTGGATGAGAAATTAGCAAGTGTTAAAAATGTGTTTATGTTTTGACCTAGGGACATTTTTCTCTTTCTTTTGTCTGTGTGTTAGATGTGTGTGTGTGTGTGTGTGTGTGTACCTGCATGCACACTGTGTCCATGTGCATGTGTGAGGTGGTTATTGGGTACTTTTTTCTGTTCTTCTGGCTTAAGAAGTTAGCAATACAGCATCTGTGCATTGCAGATGTTCAGTGGATAAAGCGCTGGCCTGCGTTGGGGACCTGTCTGTAACCCCAGGGCTTGGTAGACAGAGGCAGGGAATCCCTGAGGGCAAACTAGCTAGTTAGACTGGCTGCATTGAGTAGGCTCTGACTGCAAGTGGCTCAGCCTCACAAATAAGATGAGGAGTGATCCAGGAAGACGCCCATTGTTGACCTCTGACCTGTGCACTCATTCACACAGATGTGGACATGTATACACATAAACACACAGAGAGACAAACAGATAGACAGACAGGCAGAGAGGAGGGAGAGACAACAACAGATACCGTACATGACCTGGAGATCTTTGCTGCTCTCAAAGACTTTACTAGCACAACTGGTACATGTGATCTGTAGACAATAGCCCTGAATGCATGTTGATCTCAACATTAAAAAGAACATCACAGAAGCCCAGCAGTCGTGGCTCACACCTTTAACCCCAGCAGAGGAAAGTGGATCTCTGAGCTCTAGGCCAGTCTGGTCTACAGAGTTCCAGGACAGCCAGGGCTACACAGAAAAACCCTGACTCACAAAACAAACAAACAAAAACAAGAACAAGAACAAAGCCCCAACCACTTTAGAAATGTATTCTAAGTGGCTGGAGAAATGGCTCTTTGCAGAGGGGCCTGGTTTTGGTTGCCAGCACCCACACGGTGGCTCACTACCATATGTAACTCAAGTTCCAGAGGATTCAGCTCCCCCTCTTATAGCTTCTACAGGCCCTAGGCTCACACACAACATGGTTCACATAAATTGTCCTTGATTTGAAACCTGACAGGTAAGACTAGGCCCTGTGCTGGGGTTCAAAAACCAAGGCCAAAGCCACACTAACTCTACTACTGAGCTCCACCCCAACCTGCCTCCAAAAATTAGGATTTTGTTTTGGTTTTTGTTTTTAAGGAAACATCATGGGGTGGGGGGCTCCTGGGGAGGCCGGCTGAACTACCTCATTAGGTGTTCCCTGACACGCCCACTATCACCTTCTGTTCCTTCCCCTCCCCCGGTTTGTAAGCCTTAAATATATACAGTTTTGTCAATCATGCCCCAATAAAGCTGCGGAAAAGTTAATCCTATTCTGCTTGTCCTTACAGGTTTGAATACTTCAATAAGATCAGCTGCTGTTTTAATGGTCTCAGGTATTCGGCCCCATAGCTCCATGCCAAGGCCTCGCTGGGCTTTCTCTTCATGGTGATAAGCGCCTCTCGTGCAATTAAGGATATTTACACTTAAGCGCGGGAGTTAAATGCCGTGACTGTACACAATGCAGCAGCAAGAAGATAAGCGGGCCTGGCAGTTGAAAAGAACCAGAGTGAAGGGGGAAACCCTCCCAAGGACTTGGTTCAAACCCCAAGGCTGTTTGCCCTTGACCTCATGACATCATCAGCCCTGAGCATGAAATTAATGCACCGCCACCCCTTATTTTCTTTAATTTTTTTTTAACCCTGGGTTACAACAGCAGCCTCTTGAGAGGGAAGCTCCTACCTGAGGGGCGAGTCGCACAAATTCTGGAAAGTCAAGTGTTCAAGGCAACGTCCTCTTTACAGACTGGTGCTCAGAACAGGGCCACAGCCTCGCTCCAGAAGAGAGACTTTTAAAAATGAAAAATACCTGCAGGGTACAAGGCAGGTCAAAGGCCGAGTACCAAACCTACCCCGATGAGAACCCACCCGCGCTCGTCTCCAGCCACAGCCTCAGAGGCGCC
>LOEQ01000318.1:109610-139693 GCA_001685075.1 Bramus lutescens | reverse complement strand
GGAGGGCGTTCACCGCAGACCTGCCAGGACGGTTTCGCCGGCTTCCTTCTGACGGGGTCGGGGTGCTCCCAAGTCTGACGGGCTCTGAGGTAGTTGAAAGCAGGTTTGCTCCTCCCCCTCCCTCCCCCTGCCACCTTTAACACTTATTTCCTTCGTTCGCGAAGTCCTGGCACCACGGGCAGCACAGAGGGTAAGTGTGATTGGTAAGGATTTGCGTTTTTAAGCGAGGAACCTAGAGAAACGAGGGTCCCCGCGCCGCAGCCTCTCCTCTCCCCGCGTCCCAGCCCTGTCCCTCGGTCCCCTGTGCCCTTGCCTTCATTTCTCTGCATCTCGCTCCCGTTTGTGGGGGTGGTGGTGGAATTCTATTTGTCGTTGTTTGAAATTAACGAAGTTTACTTGTAAGTTTTTTTTAAACGAAAGTAAAAAGCAGCCTCTGCGCCTCCTCAGATCTTCTCCGACGCTGGAAGCACGGGCCAAGTCGGTCGGGCCACCAGGCCACAAGGCTGCCGCAGAGGGACCAACGACGACTTGGCCTTCTTCGACCTGTGCTGACGTCACGGCCCCAGGACCCCTGCGGTCAGCGGAGAAGGTAGCAGGTTCGAATTTTGTATCCTTCCGTAGTTATTCCCAGTCGGAAACAGATGTTGAAGACCTTTGCCCTAGGATTCTCTAGCTCGGACTCTCCGCTCTGCCTTTGCGGCTAACATTCTGTTAACAATTTTATTTTTGTTTTCTACTTTTCTCTCTTCTTCAGAGTAAAGAAAATTCGTTTAAATGAAAAGTGAAGCTATC
Source organism: Bramus lutescens (assembly GCA_001685075.1). NCBI lineage: Eukaryota > Metazoa > Chordata > Mammalia > Rodentia > Cricetidae > Bramus > Bramus lutescens. The sequence goes on along the minus strand of LOEQ01000318.1, from coordinate 138,901 downwards.
TCCTCATTTCCTCTCTGCTCTCTACCCTGCGATTTTGCATTGCTTTCTAGAAGGCCCTGGGCCTCGGGAGTCGGGGCTATGCCAACGCAGACGCACACCTGTTAGGCTCACGGATCCGGTCTCAGTCCGCAGCCCCTCCTGCTAGGCGGACCCGCATCTGGGGCGGGAGGAAGGCTAGGTGAGCAGAATCCCATAGCAGGACCACCCGCCTGCGAGGGTCCGGGATGCGCCCTGTTCAAGAAGTCGACTGGGGATCCAAGACCTGAAGGAATGATGAGCCCCAGAATCTGGCGGGCAACTTCCAGAAAGTTCGCCAGGCCCGTCTCAAGGGATTGGACCCCGAATAGTACAGAATAGCAACCTGGTTGCGAACTACCGAGAAAGTTCCTTCTCTGGAACTGGAGAAAAGATTTGGTAGGGAGCAAAGAGTCTCGAGATGCAGAGTGAGGGTGCCCTCAGCCCCCCCCCATCTCTCTTAAATTCCCAGGGGTCAGACGGTAGAGTAACTCTAGCTTTGCCTGCTGGAGGGAGGGGCCCCTTCCGAGGCACGCGACCGGGATTCCACGCGCCCGCCTGCTTCTAGAACTTTTTTTTGGAGGGAGGGGGAAGGTTTTGCAGAAAAAATTTTAAACCCCCGAAACGAAATAACTTATCCAGAGCTACATAGTTTTCTGGGAAGCCGTGGCCTAAACACCCTTTCTCGCGCTTGGGGCCGGACCACCGAGTCCTGCCACTTGACGAACTCACGAGAGCCAACGGTTTCGGGAACCCGAGCTCTTGCCTGGACCTGGATCGAACCTTCTTTTTTTCAATAGGAGGTATCGCATCCTGGAACCCAGCCCAGGCCAAACCACAGATGTCTCCCCTGGTGCTCTTTCTAAGTTGATATCTCCACAGGTCTGAGACGCCAAGCTCTCTTTTCACACGCCGGGGTTGGTGTTGTTCATGTAAAGAATGTTACGGAGGGAAGAAGAACAAAACAAAACAAAACAAACAAACAAACAAAAAACCGTTCTGGGCTGAGATAACCATGCTCACACCGGTAAGATGCCTCTGCGCAGCTTCCCAGGCCACTCTTGCTGCTAGCCTCTGCTGATGTGTGCAGCTGCCCAGAACGGAGAGAACTGGAAGGATGGATGACCCAGCTGAGCCGCTAGCCTTAGGGAGAGTATGTCCAGGTTGAGGCAACTAGATGAGCCCCCCAACACACACACACACACACACACACACACACCTCCACCCTCGTGAACTCACTGCAGATTTGGACACACGGGGAGCGCGCTCACCTCTGACGTTGCCCCCCACTCAAGGGACTCTTTCAGAAAGTTTGGCCTCACAGTGTGCTCTCAGAAGCATGTTCGCCTGGAGGCACCATTTGGTGAATGACCTCAAACCCAGACTCCTGCAGAGTCCCACGTCGTGAGTGTGCACCCTCAACGCTGAGCACATCTGTCTCAGGCACAGAAAGCTAGACGGTCTCCTGGGACCGTGGCAGAGGAAGCCCAAGACCTCCACTCCAGATGAAGTGGTTGACAGCGAGGGCCCAACTCACACTTTGAGTCTTCCTTAGCTCAGAATCATTTGCTGACAGTTCTGCCCTGCCGGTGGGGAGGAGGCGTGTGCACCCAGCCCAGAAATCCTCCACACCCTCCTTCCAACCCCATCCATCTCTCTGAGCCACTCCACAGCGGAGGCCCAGAGGGAAGGCCCAGGTGGGGACCTGGGGTGATGTGGGGTTGGGCGCCGAGAATGAGGATTCTGTACCACTGACTAGGAGAAGGGCTGGGGGCTTCAATGGGGGACCTGGGAAGCGTTGACTTTTGCGCTGTTTGCCCGCGGCCTCGGAGCAAGCAGACGCCATCTGTTTGCCGGCTGCGACGCGTCCCGTTTAATTACCCTCCCGGCAGCCTAATAGAGATGATATTAAACTAAATCTTTCTGACATTAAAAGTAATTATCCCCAAACCGGTGGCTCTGGGACGGATTCGCCCCTCCCGCACAGACCCCTTTCCCACCGCTCTGGATTCCGTTAGTTTGGCTGAAACTCTTCACCTGGGAAGGGGCTGGAGGAAGAAGGCGCCTTGGAAGACAGCGTCTCCGAAGGCAGGCATGTCTGACACGCGTTTTGCGTTCCAGAGTGGCTCCTGTTCCTGCGTGGACGCGGGCGTGGACGCCAGCACATAAGACATTTTCCTCCAGTCTTGCTGTTTAAGACCCTCGGTCAAGCGTGCTGGCACAAACGGGGAGAAAGGCAGCCTTGCTTGCTGTCTCCGTTTCTTTTGAAATGGCCCTTATCTGGTCTAAGCTAGGGCCAAGGGAAAGACACGACTTTGGAATCGGGAAACAAAACGAAACAACAAACCACACTGCCGTGGGCTTTTGCACGTTCTTCCTGTGAGGGGTCCAGCGCCTTCACTTGGCCCTGCCCCACCTTCCTCTATTGGGCCCTATTATCTCACTTGTCAGGTGAGAAACTGATTCCAAGCAGAGGGGCAAAACAGACGAACACAAATTTCATCCCTAGCCGGTGGTCTGCAAAGTTCTGGGTTCCACCCGAGGCTCTCCTCTGCACTTGCAGTCCAATTACTGGCACTTAGCGTCTTTGGGGAAAGAACACTGGGCATCTTACTCAAAAAGCAGGTGAAGGACCAACTGAGGCAGGACATGCAGGAGGCACCAACACCAACAACCTGCAGCCATAGCCACAGCCACAGTCACTGGACAAGTAGGGGTTGCACAAGGTTTCAAGGCTTTCTGTTTTGAAGTGTCTCCTGCGTTCAACACTCCACTAAACTGTAGGTGTGGCATGCTTGCTTAGCACAGAGTGCTAATGGGAATTTCAACAGCCTACTTCAGACCCGAGTGGCTCAGGCAGTGAGGTAACTTGCCTGGGGCCACCATGCTGCATAACCTAAAAAAGAAATCCAGACCCAATGCTCAGTCTTAGGCCTTTGTCTCCTCACCTCAATTCTGAGCATAATGTGGGGCTTAGAGGTTTCTTTTAGGTTTAATTTCACTAAATTTGCCAGTTGTTCACAAGAAACCGAGAATCTGGCCACTCATGTTGAGTTCCTAGGATGTGCCAGGCTCTGGGGACCAGAGAACAATTTACTTGTAATGTATTCTTACAGAATTCACTGGTCAACTAGGCTCAAGGTCAGCCAGGCACTGTTGACCTCATGGTGAGAACAGTGGGCATGGAAGGGGCTTCCTGAGGGAACCCTTGATGCGAGCTTCATGTTTCCCAAATGGAAGCTGCCAATGCTCGTTCTCATAAAGTAAACAAGAACATTTGGGAAAATTTAGTAGAGTATATTTAATATGTATTTTTGTAGACTGTGTTCATTTACAAAAATATGCATTTTGCTTATAAGCATTTTTTATATTAATCAACATACATAATCTTCAAAAAAGGTTTTAAAATATTCAGTTATATAGATGTATTTTATTTAGCCAATTCTTGGGCTCCAATTTTTGCTCTGATAGCATTGGTACCACGAGCATCCTTGTGAATGTGACCAATTATTTCCTTAGGATAAATGACTAGAGATGTGGTCCAGCCATCAGAAGCCTTCCCCTTTAAAGGCATTTGATAGCTACCTGTCAAACAGCCCTCAGAAAAAGGCTATGACAGGCAAGTGCTCAACAGATGCATCTTGGGATCTTTTTAATCTTTGCTAATTCAAGCAAGAAAAGCAGTATCTCTCAGGCACGGCAATTTACATTTCCTTAGTTTTTTCTTTATGTCTTAGTCACTGCTGTCTGTTTTAAAATAACCTGCATGCATCCTTTAAAAAATTAGAACCCGCTCTGCTCTCACTTAGGTCGCTACACACTCAAGGCAGCAGCACCCTCCTTTCTGCAGAATGGGCTACATTTCTCCATTCTTTGGGTTACTGGTCTTGCTAGTACCACCCTGGGGTTTTAAACTTTTCTTTTAAAGGTAGTCATACTTGTTAATTGCCTCTATAAATAGTGTATATTTACAGTGTCTTCCTTAAAGACTTTTTAGTTTTTAACTTCTAAAATCATTTACCTATATTCTTACATTTATTTAGCTGATAAAAACATTTATTAGCTGTTTTCATTTTCTACCTTTATACATTTAGTTTGGTTGAAATTAATTTCTATGAAAGGTGTGAAGTTTGTAACTTTCCCCCAAATGATTAGTAGGTTATCTATCACAGGACTATGCTGCATGACCTGTCCGTTTCTCCACCAACCACACACCAGATCTCAATGCCCTTTATTGGCCTCAGCATGTGTTTTCCCAGCCTCAGTGCTCTAACTGTACCTGTGTCATATTCGGGAGGGTCGGTCATTCAGCTGATTCCCAATTCTTTTTCAAACTTCTCATGCTTTTTTCAAAATACACGAATCTGAATTAACATTTTTTATAATACAAAGAAAATACTTTTATTTTTGTATCAAAGACTCTAAGGTTAACAGTTGTTGACAAGACACAAAAAAGGTTTGAGAAGCTACAGATAATCATTATTGGATTCAATCTCACTTCATTATTTTACAGAGCATCTGACAAGCTCCCAACCCAATCTTAAGCATGATTTGTTCAGGTGACAAAATTATGGTTCCTTTCCATTAGTCCTCAGCTTCTTTCTTTTTTCTTTTTCTTCTTTTTTTCTCTGGACTAGGAACTGCTGTGCTGGTGCATGGCTCTTCCTCAGAAAGCTGAATTAACATTTTATGAATTTCAAATCTTGTTAAAAATAAAATAATAATTGGATCCCTCCCCCCTTTCTTCCAAGACAGGGTTTTCTGTATAGTCCTGTCTCCTGGAACTCACTCTGTAGACTCAGAGATCTGCCTATCTCTGCCTCCCAAATGCTGGGACTAAAGGTGTGTGCCACATGGCCAGGCAGAGGCCATCTTTATAAATTACTTTGAGAGAGACAGTGCATCTTTACAGGGTGGGATGTTTCCATCCAAAACATCTACCTTATTCCTAGGGGGACGCTTTTGGTAAACACCATCCTCTCCCTCCATACAGTTTAACAGATATCCTTGGTATAGTGTGTAGCTATTTAAACAGAATCTTTTCTCCTGTTACACCTAACTGCTAATGACATGGAGCTTAAGAAAATTATTTAGACTGTCTTAACCTTGGGACCAGCCTCATTCCTCAACGCTATCTTCCATGTAAAGTTTTCAAATAGTGTTCAAAGTTTTTTGAGGCCCTGAACGAACCAGACAGAAGGGAGCAGATCAGAGGTAGAAAGACCAGGTGATGTGCAGGTCCTCCTGGACTTTGGGGACCAATCAACAGATTGGTGACTTCAGGAATTAGTTCCCAGGGTGATGTTCCAAGAGTCTTGGCTGTGATGTTGAGGCAGGAAAGGAAGGGGAATTTGAGGGGGCCTAAGCACAGAGAGGAGCCTCTGGACCTACAGTCCAGTCCAAATCTCTCTGGTTGAAGTCTTTTACCATCTGAGTCAAGGATTCTGGGTGTAAAGGTTGCCATACTTCGCTGACACTTGGCACCTCCTGACCTTGCTTCCCAAGTGCCATGGCAGAATGACTGGAGGGCAGCAGCAGCCAGGCCACCATAAGGAGAGGACAAGGAATAGGACTGGCCCCTGGGGCAGATCTGCTCAGATTTTCCAAAAGTGTAGCAAGGAATTGCTCATTGCCATGAACTTTCAGCCTGTAACATCCAGGACACAAATCAAACTGAAGAGGGAGGGAGGGATTTGGAAAGGAGAAGCCGAATACATGCCCAGGTCACCTGTCAGTTTTAAACCTTCCATATTTTTTTTTTAACTTTGACCCCCCCCTCCCATTTCCTGTTTTGTCACACAGTAAGTTACTAGTCAGACTAGGCAATTCTTAGGACCTGCCAGGTCCGTCCAGTAAGTTACTAATCGGACTAGGCAGTTCTTCAGGACCTGCTAGGTCCATCCAGTAAGTTACTAGTTGGACTAGGCAGTTCTTCAGGACCTGCTAGGTCCATCCAGTAAGTTACTAGTTGGACTAGGCAGTTCTTCAGGACCTGCTAGGTCCATCCATCTCCAGTTTGGAGATGCCCTGTATTAGTCGGTCCAGATTCCAACATGTTGCTCTTCCCCCTCCCTCCCAGGACTCCTTCTTATCCAGCCTCTGAGATGCCTCAACTGTGTCTTGTCAGGGGCAAAAGGGGCACATGCTGATTCTGGGGTGCAGAGGGTTCCGGTGCCTCTGTGTTGTCCTCTCTGAAACCAATCACCCATTTTCTACTCCTATGGGAGGAATGAGAAGGAACTATCAGAAGGAATTAGAGAAGTGGCCCCCCAGGAGACTGGCGTGGGAAATGCTGAGAATGCTTGTTTACAATTAGAGAATGGCTCTTCACTACCAGTTCCATGAGCTAGCCTGCTGGGATTGGAGGAAGGGACACTTTCTTCGGTGGACTCTTCATTCCTGTGGTACTGAAAATGGCCCCACAGACCCACAGGGAGTGGCACTATTAGGAGGTGTGGCCTTGATGCAGGAAGTCTGCCAGTGGGGCAGGCTTTGAGGTCTCAGAAGCTCAAGCCTGGCCAGTGTGTTAGTAAGCCTGGCCAGTGTGTTACTGTCTCTCCCTGCTGCTTGCTGATTCAGATGTAGAACTCTCGGCTACCTCTCCAGCACCATCTCTGCCTGTGTGCCACCATGCTTCCCACCATGACAATAATGGATTAAACCTCTGAACTGTAAACCAGCCTCAATGAAATGTCTTCCTTTGTAAGAGTTGCTGTGGACATAATGTCTCTTCACATAATAGAAACCCAAACTAAGACTTCTCAGCACCCTGCTTAACTCCATGAGAAGGAAAACCAGGCATCTGGGAGCTGGAGACAGAAAGAACTTGCTCTCAAGTGCCTTTGATTTTGAATCCTAATCTGAAAATTCTCTCCTTCCCCAGAACCCAAATTCAGAAGGATTGGCATGGCTGAACAACCTCCCAGAATACCCTGGTGGTTCAAGATCCAAGGGGGACTCAGGACTATCTCTCTCTGCCCATGCTTCACATACCATGTTCTGGACATTACATTGACCAGAATATGAAACACAAAGCATCCTGCCCACATAAGCAAGGGAGGAGCAGAACAGCCCAGGGCCACTCCCAGTTCCCCGGGAAGCATAATCTCACCCCTATATGCCCTCACGGCTTCTATCTGGAGGCTCACGCCAGGGTTGATTCTTTACAAGCCTCCTCCATGGTCTACTGCTTTTGTTGAAGAAAGCGTGTTCTTCATCCTGCCTATAACTTCCCATAGTGTGGAAGAAACTCATGAAGAAATAAATTGAAGCATGGAGTAATAGCTACACATGCCAGTTCCTTACGGACACTTGCTATAGGTAAAAAGTCACGTCATAATGGAGACTTTACATTAGCCAGTTCATTGCTCTGGTCCTCAGTTTATCTAAAGCTTAATGTTCTGAGATAAGGACTATAATGTCATGGCTAGGAAGACCATAGTTTCTCAATGGCTGTTAGCAGAGTCCTTGGCATTCACCTCTGGAAAGAAGCAAGTTCCTGGCCACTTCTTTTGACCCCCAAAATATAGAGAAAAGTTTCAGTAAGACTTGCTGTTGCTAACTTCTCAGAAAAGCCTTATGCAAATGTTACTAGTGTGTGCCCATGGGAGACAGGTAACATTTGCAAGGCCTGGACAGCTGTATCCGGAAGGCAGGCTCTATCCTTATGCTGGAGATAGCTCCCTTGGCTAATTTTGGGATCTCAGACTGCCAGGTTCACCATAGTCCCTGATGAGACTTACCCAAGAAGTTTTTGACTTTTCATCATGGGGAGAGGGAAACTGGGAATTCTCTAGCACTAAAATTGATGGTTCCATACCACTACTGTCTGGACATTCTAGGTTAAGGGCGGAGGCTGAGAATCAAGTTTGTAAGAGGGCTTCAGTGAGTGGGCAAGCCAAGGCTAAACTCAATTCCACAGGACAAACGCAGGTTTGGTGAAACATTTGGGAACAAATACTTGCTGTGGAGGCAGGCTGAGCATAGGACAGCGGTATACAGCATAGAGGCGCAGAGACGTCTGCTGTTCTGCCCCTCAGTTTATCAGTGCATGGAGTAGGGACTGTATGTTACTCCTCAAAGGGCAGTTTGTGTTCATTTGTAACATCTACTATCAGTGCTCTGTGCCAGATCCCATAGGTGTGGACCTGTTAGAGTCCAGTGGAAAGACTTCTGTGCAAATAACTGTAATATGTGATACCCGCTCTGCCAGCGAAACACAGGGATTAGACAAGGCTCCTGCCTTGTGCTGTGGGTTCCAGGAACTTACTGGGGAAGAAGGGCAATACTGACCTAAGCTCAGAAGCCGAATGGTCTGTGTTTGATCAGGACCCTTGACTTACTGGTTGTGTGTGAACTTGAACAAATGACCTAACCTCCTGGGCCTTAGTTTGAGTACCAGTGAAGCAAAGAAAATGATAAAGGAGTTGATGCTATTAACATCTCACAATGTCTAGCATATAACTGACAATGTTTAAGTAGTCCTTTTACTATCCACAGTTGTTTCAGAAGCACTTGCACAGTAACAGGCCTGTGTTGGACAATAAAACAAGTCACTGGTCCTGCTCTCAGGGAGTTTATTCCTTAAACAAAATCTGGGCACTTTCTTATCCAAGAAGAATTTGGAAGGAGTGTGTAGGGTGAGGAAGGAACTTCTAACCCTGAGGGTGTGCAGGACAGAAAAGCTTGAGAGCCAGACAGACACAGGTCTTCAGAGATTGACTAAAGTTAACCTACCTGTGGGGCTGAAGTAGTCAGGGAGGGCGCTCACCAATGGTGGAAAGCTCAGGGCACATGTGGGCCCACCAAAACCCTTTCCTCTCTGTCCCCAAACCTGCTTCCAAAACTGTTCACAGGATGAGCCCAAGGATGCTATGGAAGAATGGTGCAGCCTTACAGTGGGATGACCTAGGAACTCAACACTTAATTTCTTTTTCTTCTTTCACTAATAAATGGTTGGTTTTGCTTCAGTAACCACTAGGTACATGCCTGCCATGAGCCAGACCCTGGGCTGGCTCTCCATGGAAACAAAGATCAAGATATAATTTCTTGGCCTTTCAACGTTATTAGGTGAGTTAGAGGTCAGAGATAGAAGTGATTATATTGTAGTCATTTTCTGCCAGTGTCTCTGTTTAAATTCAGTCAATACATTGAGCTACAATGTGCTTGTTGCATGCGGGTCATTTTGCTAGGTCTTGAGGATATGAAGTGATTCTGGTCTTTTGGGGGCTCACAACAGGGGTGAAGGTCATGAACTAAAGTACAATTTGGAAAGACCCACCCAGCACAATGAAAAGGGCAGCACCAGGCAAGACTCACAGCACAGGCATTTGAGCTGTGGTGTGAGGTAGGTAATGGTCAAGAACAGAGGTGAGAGGAAGCACGGTCTACATGGGAAGTGAGGAATGGAAGCTGGCAGAAGTCTGTGAAGGCAGTACCATGTGAGGCCAAAGACAACAGAAAGCTAGCACATTTGGGAAAATTGCTTAACTCAGTGTATGCTGAGGGTATGAATGGAGATACAGATGGGAAAGGAGGTAGGGTAAGTGACGGGGCTTAAATCCAAACCAAGGATTAGGGTTTTGTTTGGGAGGCATAGGAAAGCTTCTAAGGGATTGAGGCAAGGAGCATGACAAGTTAAGACAAGTGAGAGAACTTTCTGGCGGGAGTGTGGAGAATGGAGACCGACTGGGATGTGATTTTATAACCTTAATGAGATGATGAAACTCTGAAGGGAAGATACTGGAGTGGGATAAAGGATCAGGGAATGGATCTGGGAGTCCCACATGCATTAAGTGTTGCTTAAATCCTGGCTTCTGACACATTTTCACGTAATGGTAGCACTAGGAACTTTAGGAATGAGTCATATGGGAGCCATGTTGTTTATTAAACATGGCTTTCCTCGTTCTAGCACCCAACACTTTACTATCAGAAAGTCTTGGTAGTGTGGCTGTGCTTCCCTGGAAGGCAGCACTGCCTTGTTGCTGACGTGCAGGGGTTCAGAATCAAAGGGATAGATAATAAACTCTGCCCTGCCCATTGATGCATATGGGGCTTGAGATAATTGCTCTGAGGTTGTTTTCAGTACGAAGGAGGTTTAGAACATCTACCCACCGGGCTGTTGTGAGGCTAGAAGAAAGGTTTGTAGTGCACTGAGTATCTGATTCATCCTAATGCCAACTTAGGGCTCTGGGATACAAGAGCTCCCGGACGGCCATTCTTCGGGTCGTCTGTATCGTTTCCCAAAAACTGTCACTTCTCATAGCCAACACACACTACTCTAATCCTCTGGGTTTACAGGTGGACAATTGCTCTTTCAACTGCTTTATTGAAATTTCCTAAGGTTTTATCAACAAGTTACTGTTAGCAACCCCCACCCCCCACCTTTTTTTTAAGCTGAAAAGCTGTGGTGCAGGAAGCTGTGGTGACTTCCCCAAGGCAGAGTACTAGTGAGTGAATGGAGCTGATGCCTGCACCCAGGCCATATGGCTTCAGAAGATGGACTCTTAAGCACATAATACTACTTGGCAAAACCAAGAACAACCAACAAATTGTTAAAAAGAGTTAAGGGAGTAAAAAAAAAAAAGACCATGTTCTTTTTAATAGTGATTCCTGTCAGATAAGCTTTGAAAATGTAGTGGAAGCTGGGTGCACACCTTTATCTCAGCACAGAGGCAGAGGCAGGTAGAGTTCCGGGCCAGTCAGGGTTAAACACTTAAACCCTGTCTCAAAATTTTCACTGGAGGGCAACAGTGTGAGTGGTAAGAACTCTTATTGTCTTTCAAAGCTGATTATTTAAGAAAGCTAGAGCTTTCTCAAATGCAGAGGGAGGTTCAAGGCAAAAGAACTGACTGGTAACATTTAACCATCTTTGGGAGCTTTTAGATAAAAAAATGACTTGATAATAGAAAATCACACAACTTCAACATCCCAACTAGTCTGATATTGTTTGCTTGATGCCAACGGTGGCTTTGATTTCCTTTTTGTTAACAGATCCCATTAAGAGTCCGAGGAACACAGACTCCCTTTCCGGAAGAACACACTTAACTTTTGCATAAGAAAGAGGATTCCAAGAGCTGCTCATGGGGAGAAGGTAGACCATCTACAGAACAATGGAAAACAGGTGGCCAGGCTTTGAGTCTTTTGCTAAGATGAGGGGAGATAGGCAAGTGGTTTTCAGCACCTTATATAAAACTGGTATGATCATCCCTGGCTCACTCACAGCAGCGGACTGTTGACAACTAACTGTGAGGTGAGGTGAACTGCGAAGTGCTAGCTGAATGTTGTCAGGATATAGAGGTTGGGAGAATTTCCTCACCTGGTCACACACAGCAAAGCTAGGGCCCAAATGGGAAGAAGCCTCTCAAATGCACACACATGGGAAGACCTCCCACTCCCAAGGATTTTAAGATGATCATGTGAGAAACGGGTGTGGAGGATTACACAGATGTAAAAGCAATGCCTTAACTTAGTTATTTCTGGACTGAATTTAGCATTGTGTCCTTGTGGGATCTAGAGCTGGGGGGCTGAATGGGATGGGCAGAAGTGTCAGTCAGCGATGCTGCCAATGGAGACAGGTAAGATTCTCTCTGGTACCCTATGAGGAAATGTGCCAGAGCTCTGCAGTCTCTAAACTCTAGCCTGCTGCCTGGCATACCCAGGTCAGTACCTCTAGCTTTAACACAGCTACACAGGTGATGTTTTTTAATTTCACTGGCTGAACAAAACCTACAAAATATTAACCCCTTGCATTAGAAAAATTCCATAAGAATGTTCCCATCCAACTCAGGTTGTGAATGCTTTTGATTCAGATGAACACCTACCTGTATGCCTCATAAAATTCACAGGGTCAGATCACAGTGGCCTTCTAAACCAGAAGCTTTCCAAAGAACCTGCAACTATTAAAAGGCAACAGCAAACTGACATTGCTTCCGCAACCCTTTAAACCAATTCTTCAAAGAACAAGTGGTACTCCAAAAACACAGGGCAGTGACCTAGATGGGGAACAACGACAAGGCATCCTGGAGGTCACCTTAAGCAGCAGACCAAGAATATGGAGGGAATATACAGCCGGCCTTACTTGGTGCCTGGAGGCTGGGATGTAGAGCTCAAGGAAGTCTAAGGGTAAGAAGACCGTAAAAGACACTGTTGATTTGATTTTGTGGCGGAAGCAAGTCACTTTAGTGCTGTGCTTATGAGAGGGTACCAAATGCTCTCTCCTCCTTTTCTGGAGTGAACACTAACAGGACCTAAGGACAGGAGTTCAGGAGGCTGAGCCAGTTAGACAGAGCTTTCCAAGGTAGGACTGAAATAGGGTTTGTCAACTTCACACACATTCAAGTCACATTTAATAACGTTCATGAAACTGGTTTCAGAGTAAAGTCTATATGTTGGTATACAGAAGTAAATGGGAATGGCAGGGAACCATATAATGAAGTCAAATCCAGATCAGATGGAACAGGTTAAACATAAGAGTGAGTTCAGAGACCTTGCTCAACCCCTGCCCATACCCTGGCTGCTGTTTCTGAGTATGGCTTGAGTTCAGGGTTGTGGCTTCTCACAGCAGCTACAGAACAAGGTCTAGCTGGACAAAGAGGAGCTGGTGCCCTAGTACAGCTGCAGCTTCGGAAATGACATCTTGTGGTGCCACTTGATTAGGAAGGAAGGAGCAGAGCTGGAGAGGAAGTGCTCAGGTGGAACTCCCCTGACAGTGCGCTCCCTTCTCTTCAGTCAGCTGACAGATGAAGAGTATTAGCAACATCACTTAGAAGAGTTTTGACGTTCTTGGTCGAGCATCAGAGGAAAGCAGGTGAATTTTTCTGGCCGATATTTTTTTAGTAGAGGGAAAAGTGACCAGAATTATCTTCAGCTTTGGTTAAGTCTTCTAAGAACCTCATAGTGGAACCAGGGAAATACACCTAACACACTTACAAAATAACCAAACTGGGAAGTCAACTCTAAAGATAAAGACCAGAGATGACACAAAAATAGCCACAGAGAACATTTCAAGACTAAAAGGAAATTAATTGGCTGTGAAGATATATTCTTATGAACTACCCCAATCCCATAGATTAACAAAGTCCACATCTACAAATCAAACCCCAGATTACTACATATCAATCAGGCAACACATGAATTTTAGGCTAAGCCTCCAAATTTGCTCTCTTAAATATATGATGTCTGAATTTTTAGCCAAAGAATGAGATCCCTTTTATTTGGGCTATAAATTCAATATCTAATATTAAAACATTCAGAAACTAAAATTATAGAGCAAGTCCCTTATTGCAGGAGAGCCCACAGGGCAGCTGATCAGCTTTTGGCAATAGAGAAGATGTTTAAAACATCAAGTGATGGCCAGGTATTGTGGGGTGTGCCTGTAACCCTAGTACTTGGGAGGCTGAAGCAGATGACTGCAAGTTTGAGGCCGGAGCTACATAGTGAAAGCTGGTTTCCAAAAGCCCCCCCCCNAAAAAAAGGGAAACAAACACCCCACCAAGTGACAAGGTCCCAGATGTATAAGTAGTAGAGGGGGAAAGCAGAACTGAGTGTGGTGTACACTGATGGCCCAGCAACTTGGTAGCGGGTGCCTGGGAAGTTCTAAATGCCTCTCTGCAAGCCGGATAACAGCTTCCCACAGCTGGCCAGTAGCAAGACTTAGTCCTGGCACTCTGCACACTACCTCAACATACCGTGTGTTCGACTAGTTCCCCAAGCTGCAATGAAACAAAAGAATTCCTCCAAGATGTACTATGGAGCCCATGACAGTAGTATATAAATACCCTGCATATGTCAAATCAGTCCTCCAACAACATCTCAGGTTTTAGTAAAGGAGTCATTTATACTACATACTTCTCTACCCCAAAATGTCTAACTTCCAGGCCAAGAATGTCCTACTTGACTTTCTTCTCTCTCCCTTTTAAAATTAGGTGACAAACTTAAAATCCAGTTATGGACATAAAAAAGCAGAGGTCTGAGCCCTGGCCCAACGATACATATCAAACACAGCTTCTTGATGTCAAGGACAAAAAGAACTGTCCTGGACACTGAAGGGGAAAGATGGGAACTGGAGAGGTAAAAGTTCTACCAGGGCTCACTGGCACTCAACAGTAGACAAGGGTGTTAATCAAGGGTGAAGTGCAGGGATCAATCAGGGGAGGAGGGCAATGGAGTTGTAGTGCTCCATCATGAGGGTTGGGGAACATATACTCATGGATGGGAAATTTTAAGTAGCTATGTTTATTACTTTTTTCCAGCAATCTTGCAAGAGGCATAAGTGTGACATTGAATTGAGACGAGCATGTGGGTGGGTTGGTGAGGAGCCCATCTCTTGACACGTGCCACTGGCTTGTCAGAGTGGCCGGTTCCAGCGCTGAGTCATGTTTACTCTTTCGCTTCAAGGAAAAGCGTTTCTTGAGGGAACAACTTTACCTCCAATAATGACTTATTGGGGTCTAGCTGAGTTACCTGGAAAGAAAGAGAACACATTCAGAAATCTGGAGCAAGCACTCTGACTTTCAGCATTCCACACACTGGCATGAGCATGTGCAGTGTCTTATTGGATCACAACAATTCTGTGCGGTGGTGGGTTCTCCGAAATGTCATATTCTACAGTCCCATCTAGTAGAGGAGTTAGTACTAAGCACAAGGCTACTGGATAGCCTTGATACTGGATACATTCAGCTGGTTAAACAGAGGAATGGCAAGTCTGAGACCTGGACTTAGTGAACTGCTGCTAGCATGGAGGCCTGCTCTGCTGGCTGGGACAACAGCTAAACCTTTGGAGAGACAAGGCCTAGGCACTTCCATTAACATTACATGTAGCAAACTACAGAATGGCCATTCTACTGTATCCAGAGAGGATGCCATTATCCCGGGGAGCTCCCTAGGCACAGCACAATCTCCTCATTGAGAATATCTTTAATTTGGAAAAATGAGGCAACCACATAATACGGCTATATTTTGGAAATTAAAAACATGCTGGGCAGTGGTGGTGCACGCCTTTAATCCCAGCACTCAGGAGGCAGAGGCAGGTGGATCTCTGAGTTTTCTCCACAGAGAAACCTTGCTTCAAAAAACCAAAACCAAAAATACCCCAACTACTGAACATAAACTAAATCTTTATTAGATCTCTGCCCTCCCTAAGCCAAGGCAGAGGTGGCAGGTGAAGGCTTTAAAAACCTAAGAGAAAGAAACACATTTATTAAAAGGGATCATGAGTTCTGCAAGGCTGAAAAAATGCAAGGTTAGTGGAAAGCATAAAAGCTTTGAAAACAGGAAGACTGCAGTTTAAATCACAGTGGTGTTGGCTATCGTTTTTGTGGCTCTTGTCAAACTGATCAAAATTAAATGGGAAAAAACATAATTAGCACAGTGTCTGTCATAGAGCAGATCAACAAAGCATGCTATGTACGAGAACAACTATAAAGGGAGATGGACATGTGGGCAATGGGCTGCTCTGAGTGTGTAGTGAGTGGTTAGGTAATGTCTAGCTAACCTGAAGCTGCTGCTCTGCTATTTGCATGAGCTTTGGGGCCTTGGGCAAATACTCCAGGCAGGCAATTTGTCTGTTCAACTCAAGCCACTCATAATGTGATGACTCTGCTTTCCCCTTCCAGCAGGAAGGGGAGCCCCTGAGTGTCAAAGACAGACTGGTAATGAAATTGGGGAAACACTGACCTCAGCGTATCCAGGAGGAGACTTGGTATGCTCAGGAGGGTCATTAAAGAGACACATCTAACCCTAGAATCCTTTCTGCTTATAAGGAACCCAGGGTGAATTTTGCCCTACTAGTATCTCTTGGGTGCTGGGCAGATGGGCGGGCAAGGTGGAAGGGAGAGCCTAGCTTGCTGTCTGCCTTCCAATGCACTGGGAGGGCAGGCTGCTGGCAAATGTTTACCTACTTCCCCAATTAACGTACAATACTGCACTGGCTTCTGTCAACAAACAGAGCTATGCTGCCTCTGCTTCAGACTCTTTGGCATTTTCTGCCCAGCTGCTTCTGCTATTGTTCTTAATTAACATGCCAGAGCTCTTCCGGCATCTTCTACTTTGTTATTTGTGGTTTGTAAATACGATGCTTATTGTGAGACACCAAAATCATACTAGTGCCAGAGCTATGAGAGCAGGCAGGAAGACGTATTGGCAGGCAAAACAGGCTGGAAGGCTGGAGCATCAGGCCTATGTGGCACCCTTACTAGGGTGGTAGACATGTAAGGTAAGAGAGTCATAAACTCTTAGTTAAAATTACAGTTTTAATAACTGTAATTTTATAACACAGTGTCCAAGAAACAAATGATTTTTTACTATAGTCATTCGATGTGTGGGGATTGAGATCTGAGAAAGGCAGAAACAAACATTTCTTGGACATCAATTATAAGCCAGGGACTTCAAACATATTTCTCAATTAGTCCATATAACAACCACTGTGCAAGGCTGCAGAGTGAGAGAACTAAGTTTCAATGTAGTTGTCACTTGTTCAAGGCCTTATGGTCAGGAGTCTGTCCACAGTGCTGTTATCACAAAGAGAGAAGCAAAGCTACACTCTATCTACACTACCTCTCTGACAGGGGAGTCAGTTGCTCCTCGGTAGGGAGTGTGATAGTCAGGTGAAATAATGTTAGTGATGCCTCTGGGACCATCTCAAGCCAGTAAGTGCCCAGGAGACAATACAGCCACCATTGGCTGAGATGTTTCTTGGCTAGCAGTCCTAAACTCTTTCTAAGTTGTTCTGGTTGTCTTTGTTTCTGCCCCACTGCCCGGAAAGAATGCTACCCTTTTCCTTAGGTAATCCTTAGCTCTCCTTTAGTTCTGGAGATCTCTAGCTTCAGGGAGGTCCTAGAGACAGTGGGCTGGTTTGAAGTAAACACAGCTCTGTTGAGGCATAACCTCTCAGAAGTCCCATAAGAGGCCTTCCAGATCACCCCATTTTGAAGTTTATTTCATTTGTTTATGCTTAATGTGTTTTTGTACTATCTAGTCTTTTATTTATTTTTCTTTTTTTAATCCATTTGCTTTGTAATATAGATTATTATTACAACAGTAGTGCAACTGTTGACAACAATAGCCAATAGCTTATAATTTTTCATTATACATCAAATACATTAACTCATTAAATCCTTATAACAGCTCTTGAGCTAGATACTGTTATTTCTATTTGGCAGGCCAGGAAACACATTTAGAAAGGCTGAGATTTCGCTCAAGGCTACACAGCTAGTAAGCCAGGAATTACATTTGTATTCAAAGCCATTCTCTCTCTCTCTCTCTCTCTCTCTCTCTCTCTCTCTCCATTTACTTTGTGCAGATGGGAGCTTTGCCTACATGTATGTCTGTTCAGGATGTGCATGCAGTGCCTACAGAGTCCAGATCCCACAGAACTGGAGTTACAGATAGTTGTGAATTGCCATTTGGGTGCTGGGAAGCGAACCAGGGTTCTCTGAAAGAGCAACCAGTGCTCTTAACCACTAAGCTATCTCTCCAGAGCCCAAGTGCTGAGATTAAGGGTTGTGCCACCACACCTGGCATCATGCTTTTAATATTGCAGTTGCCACCCAACCTACCCTGTATAGGAGTGCCTGAACTCAGCAGTACTCTTGAGTATATAGATAGCATGATAAAGAATACATTGTAAACCATACGAAGTTTTTTAAATATCATTTGGTCTAAATGCTAGTCTTTTAACTAGTGTTATTCCTATTTTACAAACGAAAACATAAGACTAAGAGATTAAATTAAGTGCAGGGTGGTGGTGGTGCACGCCTTTAATCCCAGCACTTGGAAGGCAGAGGCAGGTGGATTTTTGTGAGTTTGAGGCCAGCCTGGTCTACAAAGCTAGTTCCAGGACAGCTAGGGCTGCTAAACAGGGAAAACATATTTCAAGAAACCAAAAAAGAGATTAAGTTAAACCCTGCTGTTCCTGAATTAAAATTTTAAAAATAAAAATAGCCTTTTGGTGTTTTATTGCCCATTAGTATAACTATAGTTAACAATAATGCATTATTTAGTTCTAAATAATCAGAATAGACATTATTTTTCACATTTGGCTTTTTAAAATACTGTTTTTATTAATTCTTTGAGCATGCCACGAGATGTATTATGATCATATGAATCTTCTTCCTTAACTTTCCCCAGACCCTCACCATTTCCCTCTCATTCCCGTTCAACTCCCCTAGTCCAGCTTGTGTTGGCTGACTACTCCTGCACGGGCACTGCTGTGGTGTGCTCCATACATCAGGTGTCACCCCATTAAAGAAAACCAGCAGCAACCCAATGCCAGCAGTCAGCTAGGAGTAGGACTTGGTGCCTGTCTCCCCTCCTCCACGCTGGGATTTTGTCTGTCTTGATTTGGCTCCAGCCCTGTGCATACTGTCACGATCACTGTGAGTTTATATATGCACCTGCACAGAGGGCACCGAGTCTTCGGAGTCATCGCTATCTCTGGCCTTTGTAATCCTTACCCTCCATCTCCCTCATAGATCCCTGAGACTTGGGGGGACTGCCAGAATATTTGTGGCACTACTGCACCAGTAGGCATACCTTGCCAGACAGGCTGTTAATCCAGATTGTGGGGTTTACTACTAGGCAAGACTGATAGTTACTTTTCTCTTCCAGCTGAGTGCACAGTACTTACCAGTGCTCTGAAAGCCACCAGCAGGGAGGAAGCTTCCAGTGAGCACCACCTGGATTCCCCATGATCAGTGACTCAAGTATGTGATACAGTTTTTTAAAGATCTCATTATAAGGAAATATTGATGGGGTGATGGGTATGCTAAGAATTCTAATTTTGATTATTATGATGTATGCATATATCAAAACTCACAATGGACTCTATAAGAATAGCCCTATAACCCTACTGTTTAGGGGGATCCACTCCTAATAAACTCATTTTCCTTAGGTGTATGTTTCTGTTTTTGAGAATTCCACACCTGAGCACTGTATCTACATTATTTCTACCCTCTGATCTCTCCGTGTTCCCTCCACTCTCTCAAATTCAGGACAATGACTGAAAACTTCGCATCCACTTAGTTTGTAAGCAAGAGAGAACGAGGGAAACACAGGGTGCCAAGTCTCCCCAGGAGCCAGCGGCAACACTGTGGAAACACTGCAGTGCTCTGGGTCTCATTCTAGAAGGGCATGGATTACGTCAGGGGGTCTCCTGAGAAAGAGCAGAGGACAAGAGAACTGTGGACAGAGGGTCCAAGGAAGTGGAGCTGCTGCTGCGGGGCAGAGCTGTGCTCTTCCGGCCCGAGTTTCTCAAGACTGGCAAGCAGAAGAGAGCCAAGATGGTGGAGGTAAAGATCACAGGAGGGAGAACTCTTTAGGGAAGCAGCAGGAACTAACACAGCTATTAATGGTTCTTTCTCCTAATTTTGTTGCTTTTCTTCTTCCGCCTTCAGAAATTTATCTTCTTGTCCTAACAGTCATTATCATAGTAGCAGGTATCACTTAGTGAGCATCTCCCGTGAGTTGGGTTCAGGCAGCCTGCATTTATGTTGTCTCTTAACTAGTGCTGAAGATGGCCTAGTGAAATCAGTACTAGAGCCATCTTAGAGATAAGTACACCTAGGCTACCTCGCCCACTGACGTAGAGACTAAGGTCTCAGAGTCAGGTCTGTCAGATTCCCAAGCTCACTAGAATCACAATGCTCTGGCAAACCAAATTATGAACAGGCTGCCTTGGGGAGAGGGAAGTCTGCTGCACTGGGAGGCATCCAAATACAGGCATATTTGCTGGGGATGGTACCAGCTAACAATTTTCTGAACATTTATTTCAAAACAGGCAATCTTTGACATATTTTGCATCTATAAAAATATTTTTATAATAGCCCTCCAATGTGGGCAAAATGATTATTTCCATTTTATGAGGAAACTGAGTCACATAGCAGATTAGGTAGTTTGTCTAAAGTAAAAAAGCTATTAAGGGCAGAGCAAGAGAGTGAATCAAGGTGATCTAGCTTTGGAATCTACCCAATTACTAGATTCCATGGCTAGAGATGTTCCTGGGAGTATCCTTACAGAGAAAGAAGTTGGAAGAGTTTCTTTCAAATCAAGCTTCCAGGATACAAGACCTTCACTTTAAGAATGGCAGAAGGTCAGAGGTCACTAAAAAAATCCTGAAATGTTTATAAAATACGAATACAAAAACCCAATCTAGGTCTGTCTTTTGCCATTTACCTGGGACTTTACTGAATTATTGACTCTCTAAATCAACAGAGAACGAACACGTTGGGATTCCTTGGGGGAGGAGGGGTGTTCTTGGAGAAGAGGTAGTTTGTCTTTATAGTTAGAAGAGGGAAGTCAACCACTCTGACATTTCCTTCATTGTACTTGGGAAACCTGAATGGGCATATTTTCTCATTAACACAACAGTTTAGTAAACTGGTTTTGTAAAATGTTTATGTTACCACAGATGGGATATGGGCCATTACAGAACTTTTCATAGCTGTGCCACCCTGCCTCTCAACTGTAGTAAAGACAAGACACTGTAAACATAATGTTACTACTAGACCCTACTCAAAGGGGAGCTTAATACTAAAAAGAGCAGCAAGGATACTTGCAAGGTACTTTATAATTCATGAGGAATTTACTTTGGGTCCAATGAGCAGGAATGGAAAGCAATAACGTTTTCAAACATATTTCCTGTTTTTAGATAAAAAGGAAGAATGATCCACTGTCTGATGGCTCTAGTGTTTGCCTGCTTGTCTCTGAGGAGCAATAACTTCCATTTTCTAGGCTGAGTACTGGCAGCCCTGTGAGCAGAGAGAGCCAGAACTCCAGGAGCAAACCTTTACTGAACTGATAGACAATCATGTCAACATGGAGAATTAGCACCAGTGCCTCATCCAACCCTTCCTCCCCTCCCAGCAGTGAGGAAAATGGCCATTCCATGTGACACAGATAGACCACAATAAACTTCCAAATTTAAGGGCATTTGCACTTTCAGGCACATCAGTGGTGCTCAACCTGTGGGTCTCGACAAAATCCTGCATATCAGATGTTTACCTTATGATTCATAACATTAGCAAAATTGCACTTATGAAGTAATTTTATGGTTGGGGTCACCACAACACGAGAAACCATATAAAAGGGTTGCAATATTAGGAAGGTTGAATTACTGAGTTTCAGGCTACCTACTTCTGAGTGTTCTTCCTTGTTTTCAGCCCTCAGTAACCTCAGTGAATGGCCTCGTCTCTAAATTCCATACAGGCTGTATGCCATCAAATCTTGCCGGAGGGTAAATGGCATAAGTATTGATGAGTCCATCCCTGGTTCTCAAAGCATAACTTTACACAAGCCACCTTTCTTCTTTAGGCTTTTATTTTAAAAAATGTAGGGGTTAGTGATTAATAGGAAATCAATGGTACTGCAGTTGAGCTTTGGAGATCCAAACATTTAGGCTCAAACACAGTGTCAGCCAAATCAGCTTGTGCTTCCAGTATCCTTCTCTGCTTGGTGAAAGGATTATTGTAGGGATAAAAGTAGCCATCACTGATAGTGTCATATGGAAATGGATTCTGTGCCTTCTTTATGTTAGGAGATATCATCTCATGGCATAGTAATGATTGTCATTCACAAAAGTTAACATTTGTTACTTTTTTTTTTTGTGGAGGTGAGATATTGCCTAAACTGGTTGTGAACTTCTGGGCTCAAGTGACCCTCCCATTCCACTGTTTTGAGCAGCTACAACTGAGTATACGCCTGCTTTACACCACATCTAGCTTGCTTCTCCCTCTTCAGTTTCCTTCTCTCCCTTACCTGGGACACTGAGCCCACAGCCTATGCATGAAAGGCAGTCCTCTTTACTTGGCATTTTCTAAGTGCCACATACTATGCTAATTACCTCCTTATTATCTAATTAAGTGATTACTGTAATTCTTTAAGTATTCCATCTTATAGATGGGGTAAAACTAATATGTTAAAATGTCCTCAAAACTTGGCATCTTGTTAGGAATGCCTTGGTCACCTTTCCTTGCCTTCGTATTCCTAGAGGTAGCTTTGGTCACTACACTATTAAGTGACAATGCTAACGGAAAAGTCCAGAGGTAAGAAAGGGGGACACTAACAAGGGTAGAGTAAGAGTAGAAGATGTTCTTTAAAAGCAGGAGAAATTCCAAGTATACAGAGCAAGCATAAAAAAAACCCAAAATAACAAAAATATAAAGAAAATGTAAAAAATCTAAGAAGAAGGAGAATAGTCATGTATCCTCTCTCTGAGAAGTCAGTTCCTAAGATTAGTTCATCATGGGCCCCTGAGGGCACAATTTCAAATAAACAGTCCTGCTTTACAGAGCAGTTTATAAGCTGTGGTCTACTGAAGCATAAACTACACAGATAAATTCACAGATGAAGATCAGATAGCACAGTAATAGAAATGCAGCACAGATCAGCTCCAGAGGCATGCCCAGCTCATGCCCAGCTTAGAGATGTGGTAAGTGCTAGTATCCGCATCCACTGGGAGCTCCAGAAGGCTCAGGGCGGGACTGATTCTGAGCCTGCTCAAGGCAGTAAGGTTACCTCGGTGGGATGTATGTAGAGGTCTGAAGGAGGTAGGGAAACACTGATCTACAGGACAGGCCTCTTCTCAGAGGCCAACACCACATCAGACAGCCAGGTCTTTACAACAGGTCTCTAAGACGTCTGTGTCAAGACTGGACCACACACAAACTGTGGCAGAGCACTGAGAAACGGGAAAGATAACAGCCGACTGGTTAGGTTGAGAACTGTGAACTCGGCTTAAAAGTCTGTGAAATCTTGATCACTGTTTACCCCAGAACTTTACCACTAGGCATTGATGAAGAAACAAGTAGACTTTAAATCCTGGCACTGCATCTTTTGCACAAGTGCTAATTTCGTATGAGACGAACCTCACGTTTCTCAGCTGTAAGCAGGTCAGCATTACCCAGCAATCTTTCAAAAATCCATGTCTCTCGGGCTCTCTCACATTCCCACATGAAAGAGAGCTGCACAAAAAGTCCCACCCTACCACTCTTCTACTTATAGATTTCTTACTATAATAGGGCAATCTCTTTCTGCTCCCAATTTGTAAATGGGTGATGGTGTTACTGACAAGGTTCTTGGGGCCTCTGATGGTAGGCATAGCTGAGAAGGAGGTTTGGAGATAGAACATGAAGAATATAAATTTCTAGGTAGCATAAACTTTAGAAAAAAAACTTTCCCTCTGGTTGCAGAGAGGCCGTTTAGTGTTGTGCTCAATGTCTCTTCAGCAGCAGAGTGGCTTGGGAGAGACCCTTGTAAAACTTACGTAAAATTATGAGTTCATCCCCTATACAAGCCAATGTGCTCATAGTTCTGCACACAAGCACCGTTCAAGAGCTGGAGCTTTGAACAGGAGTTAAAAGAGT
Organism: Bramus lutescens; assembly: GCA_001685075.1. Classification (NCBI taxonomy): domain Eukaryota; kingdom Metazoa; phylum Chordata; class Mammalia; order Rodentia; family Cricetidae; genus Bramus; species Bramus lutescens. Next base: position 115,529 of record LOEQ01000318.1, on the reverse strand, counting down.
TGAGTCCCTAACGACATACAAAAGACTTGCTGGTGTGATTTATTCTGATGTATTTACTTATCCAATTACCAAAACAGCAGGAGATCATTAAAATGTCTAGTTACCAGATGCAGCACGTTCAATATCTTAAATGTTACCAAGGCTTTCTCTGAGCTATTTTGATATTACACTTCATCTGCCCAAAAGCGTATGAAACTGGACGGCAAGAAGCATGAACAGAGCAGGAACATTCTTTGAAGGCTGGTCCAGAAGGCCTGTGCAACACCAAACCTGTATGAGAGACTCCCCAAACTCCTGGACTACAGTACTATGATGAGAAATGAAAGTATCTAGGAAGAAGAGAGGGCCTGTGAGACCTCGGCCAAGTCTTTTCTACTTCTGAGCTTCCATCTTGTTAAGAAAGGATGCTACATTGTCCCATGTTATAAAACTACTGTGAGCACCATCACTGTTTGCTTTCTCAGCACTTCACACAACTGTCTTGTAGAGAAGACAGAACAACTTAATGTACCTCCTTGTGCATTATATGCTGTTAATAAACTATCAGGCACAACAGGCACCAACCTAGAGACTATTACAGTGCTAAGAAACAGAAAGCAAGCTCATGTCAACATTTCAGAGTATATGACAAAAGACACTCATTAATAAATGGTTTCTAGACCCATACAAGGACAGTGGTATCTTTGCACCAACATTTTGTAATTATTCTGATCTTCAAATATTATTTCCTCACAGACTTAGACTCTAGTCAAATAGAGTTGTTTGTTATCGAACAAATATGCACTAGGTTTTCCTATCCAGAACCTTGGGCTATGCTGTTTCCTCTACCTAGGTTGTCTTTCCTGTCTAATTTCAAACATTCTAACCTTTGTATCCTTCAAGCTCAGCTTAAATGCCACTTCCCCTACAAAACTGGGCCTCTGACAGAGCCTAAATCTCCCTTCCTCTTCCCAGAACAGAGCTAATCACACCTGGCTTCCAGTATCATTGATCAGGTCACAGGCTTGAGACACAGCAACTGATACATTCAGTGTGGTTTCTCTCATTATCTACTCCATTGCTGTGGATGTGACCATGTCCCATTTGCTGACCTGTAGGGTCTTTGGACACGGTGGCTGCCGAAGTTTGCTGCAGATGCGAGGTTAGGATCTGTTCTGGAATGTAGGTCCTGGCAACATCAACATTGCTCTTTGTTCATGTAGCATTCTTATTCTTTAACGAGGTGAGGGATTCTGAAGAATGGAGTGCAGAAGATCTATAGCACAGTGAGTTATGTTATGGCTCTCAAGTCATTTTACAATTGTTTATGACTCTAGTTAAGCTGAATTCTGAGGGCATATATGAAATTTTATTGACTTTCTATTCCCAGGGCCTAGGTTACTGCTAGAAACTGTTTCAGTTCCAGAAATGTTGCAGAAAGACTGGCCTACAGAATGACTGCATGCAGTTTCTCCACTTCACGGGGCCACCCCAATCCAAAGACATGGAACCTGGGAGCTGCACTCCCACCCCTAGCTTTCCTTACCTCTCAGCCTAGCAGGCAGAGCTCGGCAGGGACATCGTCAGGTGCTGACTCCATCAGGGCCCTTTGCTCGGACACTCTGCTCTAGCTTCAGACATCCTAGCACCCAGATACAGGAGAGCTCACAAGAAGTTTGTATCAGCTTTCCCTTTATCTGTTTAAACTGTTGGAACTGACTAATTAGGAGGATTTAAAAAATCTTAACACTCTAAACAGAGAAAACTGGTTCTGAATTATTAAGCAACACTTTCAATGCATTTGAATAACCTTAAATGACTTAGCTGCTACCTGATCCTAAGTTCTGGCGCAGATAAATAAATGTGAAATACGGTCAAAGCCTCAGCTTATAGGAGCCTCTAGCTACAGCAAATAGAAATTTAAGTCTCTATAAACTGCCCAGGATGGAAATATTCTCATATAAAAAGACAGAAGATGATCTTAAGGCTGTGAAGACCAGGAAGTCAGTGGTTTTGTTACACTTGCAGAAGATGGCTGTTAATGGGCTAAATAGTATGAATATCTAGGTAATGTAATCATAGAATCATATAGTATCAAAGTCTAAAGAAGATTAAGAAAGAAAATATTTAAATCTACGTTTCAGAGGAGGAAAATCTAACCCAAAGAAAGTACATGCAAGCTTGGGGTCAGACAAGTTGCTGCAAAAATAAACATTTAGTCTTGAGATGCCTGCTCCTGGCTTAGTCCCCTTTCCAGAGCACACACAGAGATGGCAGAATGAGAGGAAGACAACTGCTGGTTAAGACACCCGAAAGCTTTCACTGGATGGCTCAGTTCTGTCATCTGAGTTCCAAATACACCATGTTCTTCTCTACAGGCCTGCAAGGTATACTTTCATGGTTATACACCAAGAAGGTGAAGAGAGGGAAGAGTAAGTGAGGGTAAATGCTACTATATTATAGTCCCTAATATGTCTAACCTCAAACCATGAAGGCATGATAAATTCATGGATTTGTGTGGTACTAGGAAAGTAGAAAACCAAACAATTACTGTAGATGTACAAACACTTTATTTTTCCCCATTTATTAACTAAACAAGTATTCATTTTTGGCTTTTCGAGACATGGTTTTTCTGTGTAAGAGTTCTGGGTACATCCTGAGTGTTGGGATTGAAGGCATGCACCACCATTGTCCAGCTAAACAAGTATTTCTTTAGTGTTTATGACATTTAAGAAACTTGGCGCAATAAACAAGACACTATCTCTGCCTTTAAGCAATGCCTAGAACAACACATAGACATGAAAAAGGCCCATTGCAGTTACAGCCCATTAAAGCTCACAGGGTAAGAGTTACCATAAGAAGATGGCCTCTAGGGAATACAAAGAAGATGAATGCCACTGTCCTAGAGTATTGCCATGTTTATCCTCCTTATTCTAGTACAATATGTATAGCTATTTGCTACAATCTGATTATGCACTCTTCTTAGATACTTATATACACTAAGCCAGTTATTATTTTTCAGTATGTGTCAGGTTCCTTGCTAGGGGACAATGGTTAATTAGATATAATTCCAAGTAACTTCAACTTTTATATGTATCTTTTTTTTGCTTAAAAACTATATCCTTAATTTTGTAATTGACTATAAACTTGATCTAACCATTTCTGCCTTTAGTGTTGTAGCTCTAGGCTTTCTCCGCGTCTTAGTTTTTCAACTAGAAGGGCCTTTTGTAGCTTTTCACAGTCTAAACAGCCTGTATAAGGGTCTGTTCACACAAGGCCTCACAGAAGGCATGTATGAAAGTCTGTTCACACAAGGCCTCACAGAAAACCAACTACAAAACTGAAATAAACTAGGAAACAGCAAAACAGTGTTCAGGTTTGAGACCCCAGACCTTAAACCAGAAGATGTGAGGTCCAGATGTTGGGTGAAGAGCAGGGTGTGGCTTTGGTAAAGTTCTTTGAGGCTGGGCCTAGAGCTGCAGGGAGGCCCAAGGACTGGCATGTTAAGCGCATGTGCTAATGTACTCTGGAACTCCAGCATCGAATTTGAAAATTACAGTGAGTATCTAAAAAAGGTTAATATGCACATACACACGTTAGCAGTTGTTTGTGTTTACAGTGGTGTTACTATAATACTTTAAGTGAGCTAAGCATACCTGCAGAGACCCTTGCAAACTGAGCACAGAAGTAGTGATTCTTTTATTCATGGCTTAAGAGTCAGACTGAATTACATGCTTAGCCTTCAAATTTTATTTATTTCTGAATAACAGCAAGTTTGAATGCTACAGTGCTTTACAAACACCTTGAAAAAATTAAGTTCCAAGGCAGAGTAAACAACTTTGGAAGGGTTTAAATACACCAACATGCTAGCACAGCATGAGAAGAAGATGTGGATTTGAGAATCAAATACAGATGCTAGTATTGTGCACCCCAGAGAAATCTTTAAGTTTCTGTATATTTAATCTATAAAATAAATGCAGCACTTTTTAGATAACTGATAAATTGAAGCTCATGGCATATAACAAGCACACAGGACAGAGTTACATTTATTGGCTATCATCCTCTGTCATTCCAAGTCATTGTATTTTAAACAAGTTTGAAGGAACAAAGACAGATTTTCCAAGGCTCGCACTCTACTCAGCTCTCCTGAAATCATCATCTTTACCTGACACTCATTTTTAAGATCCCTTTGCACATTCTTTGGCTGGTCAGATATACACACTGAGGATTTTTCTCATATACCACTGACTCGTCCCTTCAATGCATCTGTTTGTTGGTAAGACTCTTTATCACGGCAGTGTAGGCACAGTAAGTATTTATTCTGTGTACCCTCTTTAAAACATTTCACTTTACTTTCGTAATGGTCAAGTGACTTAGATATTTTATTAGCACGACTTTACAGATGAGGGGACTGTGAGCTACCTAAAACCTAAATTAATGTATCTAAGATTAAAAAGCTAGGTAATGGCAGAGCTGAGGTTTGGGCAGGTACTCTAGTCCTGTATATAATTACTACCAATATTGTCTCTTTGGCCTCATCAGCTTCAGTCTGCTCTGGCCACTGCCAGGGGTACTTTCTGACGCTGGTCTGGTCTCACATATAAATCTCTTTATAATCTGCTGAGAAAACCACCCAGACTTCCTGCCCCTCAGACTCAACACAGCTACAGTGAACTTGCCTCTCCACCTGTTCTGGGAAATCTCCCAAGGAGCACTGCTTTCCTGGTCATTCAGAAAGAACCTAAGAACCACCTCTGACAACTGCTTCTTTCTGTCCTTCTCTTAATCTGACATAATAGTCTCTAACTCCCACGATCTTCCTCGGGTTCTGCTGCCTGTTCTTTACTCCCACCTCTGCCATCTTTGTAGTCCCCCACCTTCCATTGTCTTGTCTAATATACAAGTCAAGGCTAAGGATCAAATGGTTGATGAAGAAGTGATCAGGAGGGCTGGGATACAGCTCTCAGGGCCTCAGAGCCACTTACCCAGTGTGCTTGAGGCCCTGAGTTCAATCTCCAGAATTACAAAGAAAAAAAGAAGATGTGATTAGAAGAGACTTGCAGCAAGGTAATCCCATATTCTAGGAGTAATGACCAAGCACTGACTAACTCATTGAGTTCTTGATCTCTGAGAGGCCTATGCAAGCTCTGTGGTGGATGTGTGTTCGGTCATCAACACAGCTAATATTAAGAGCAAGCTTACACAGAGCAGTCCCCATAGTACTCAGACATAAGTAAAAATATCTATAAAAAACCAAGCCTGTCTGTCATGACAGGAAATAAAATAGTTTAGGAAATGTTTCTAACCACGAGAAATCCTGCTAGCCTGGTAAAACAGAAGACATCAAATTCTAGATACCTGTACTTGAACACCATTTTTGATCTTTGGTTATTAGGCATGTAAGGCATACTCTGGTATTTTTATTTAAAAGATGGTCATTTGAAAATAGTTAATATTGTACAAAAACTCTTTGTTCACGTAAGGGAGAATGAAGCTGTGGAGAGGAACAATCAGTGTTGCTGCTGTGCCAGCAACCACGATCAGATGCTTCCTGTGTTAACTGCTACACGTGTGTCCATACGAAACTTTACATATGTTTTCAATTCTCATAATGCCCTGAAGGAGCTAGTTTCTCTCATCTTACCAAGAAACTAAATAGCCTGTTTTAGATCTCTCAGTGAAGAAATGATCCAAACTTTAAGGCCAGGTCCATTTGAATCCAGGGCCTTGATTCAGTCTATAATACCTCTGAACTGTGTGCGTATGCACCCGTGTGTTTAAAGGCAAAGAGGTGCACACCTTTAATCCCAGCACTTGGGAGGCAAAGGCAGGCAGATCTTTGTGAGTTCGAGACCAGCCTGGTGGTACACGCCTTTAATCCCAAAGCTTGGGAGGGAGAGGCAGGTGGATCTCTGTGAGTTCAAAGACAGCCTGGTCTAC
>LOEQ01000318.1:80287-108909 GCA_001685075.1 Bramus lutescens | reverse complement strand
TGTGGCTAACATAGATAAGAATAATGGGTTAATATAAGTTATAAGAATTAATAAAAAGCCTGAGCTAATGGGCCAATCAGTTAATCATTAATATAGACCTCTGTGTGATTTTCTTTTGGACATAACGACTGCAGGAACCGGTCAGGACAGAAACCCCAACAAGCAGGCCCTGTTACAGTGGGGTAAACTTTGTTAGACAAGTACGAGGCCCTGAGCATCTTGTAATCACAGAAAGGGCGGTTTAAAGAGAGGACAAGCCCTGGAGTGCTTGTGGGCTAGATAGTCTAGAATCAGTGTCGAGCACCAGGTTCAGTAGATACCCTGCCTTAAAAATAAGGTGGACGGCCACTGTGATGGCTCAGTGGGTAAGGGTGCTTTTGGACAAGTCTCATGACTGAGTTTGATCCTCAGAATTGACAAGGTGGAAGGAAAGAATCAACCCCTGAAAACTGTCACCTAACGTCCACACGAGTATACATATACAGGTCCCACATGTTTCTATAACAAGCAAGGAAACATAAACACCAGTTATCCCCACTTCATTTTAGGTAGCTAATTTGAGGGACATGTTCTCTGTTAGCAGTAAAGTAGCTGCCTGGAAGTAAGGGCATGAGCAAGAATTGTGAAGGCAATAAAAATTAGATGCTGAAGGCTAAATCAACAGATTGCACTTCTGAGTGGTTTGGAGAACTGAGCGAAAGGGGGGTGAGGGATGACGGTACGATTTTGGTCTTAAATGACAACAGCAAATGAAGCTAAGGTGTAAAGACACAAGGAAGTATACAGGAGGCACAGGCTTTGGAGAGGATAGGAACTATAAGTTTTGGCGAGGTTTAATTTGAGGTACCCATTAGCTATAAAGATGAATGTTTGTGTCTGGAGTTGAGAGAATTTTAGCTATATACATACAATTGGGAGTTGTGACTACATATGCCACAAAACTAGATGCTATCCTAAAGATAATAAATATGTAAATTAAGGAGTAAAGTATGAGTAATTACTTTTATTATGATTACCCTGATGGCCATGTCATTCCCCTATTCAATAGTTTTATAGGCTGGCGATGTAGCTCAGCAGAGGGAACTTGACTACAAGTGTGGGCACTGGGTTCTTTTTCCAGTGATGGAATGCTAAACCCCAAACAATCCACACATAAGAAAGCCAAGCTTCTTTGTTGTATTCCAAGTTTTATATCATCAGAGCCCCAATCTGCCTTTGCTCTTTTCTCAGGACTTTAATGTACAAACTCAACATTTAAAAATTATTTATTTATTTATTTTTATTTTATTTACATTCCAACCAGTTTTCCCTCCTCTTGTTCCTCTTCCCTGACCCCCAGCCCTGCCCCCACCCACCTCGCATCCATTCCTCCCAATGGATAAGGGCTCTGATGGGGTATCAACAAAGTCTGGCACATTAAGTTGGGGCAGTACCAAGTGTCCCCCCCCCCACATTAAGGCTGAGCATGGCATTCTGCCGTAGGGAATGGGCTCCAACAAGTTAGATTCTCTAAAGAAACTGAAGAAGATACCAGAAAATGGAAAGATCTTCCATGCTCTTGGATAGGTAGGCTCAACATAGTAAAACAGCAATCTTACCAAAACCAATCTACAGATTCAGTGCAATCCCCATCAAAATCCCAACAGAATTCTTCACAGACCTTGAAAGAACAATACTTAACTTCGTATGGAAAAACAAAAAACCCAGAATAGCTAAAACAATCCTGTAAAATAAAGAAACTTTCAGAGGCATCACCATCCCTGACTTCAAACTCTATTAAAGAGAATATTCTTATTACCAAATTACTACACAACTTTATTCATCTCAAGGTTCTAATTATTTATAGTTCTCTATTTGTGAAGCCCTTTTGGCCAGTCAGGTCAGGAGGGTGCTTAGCTAACCTTGATTTCTGCCTCATTTATCTGACTAACCTTTGGACTTCTGCATGAACTGCACAGTGAGAATAATTTGGGTGAGAAGCTAGCACATTCTCAAATGTAAGGATTATACCTTATCTTTTAACACAATTTCTAGCAAAGTGAGATTTGTTCAATAAACAGGGCAAAGGATACAACTAGATGTGTATTTTACCTATATCTGTCTATGAGCCATGAGTAAGAATTGAGGAAATCAAAGATGATAAAATCTTCCACGATATATAACACTTACTACTATTCACACATGAAAAGTATTACCTAGATGATAACTTACCTTCTAAAAGTATTCTTACCTAGTGCAGAAGGCATGAGATCATAGGGACTGAGAGCACAACTCGAGTATACACACTTAGGTTTGTATCTGCTTCTGATATTTTCTAGGATGGTGGACAAGTCATCCTCTTTTGTGCCTAAGTTTGCCCATCTCAAAGTCAGAATGATACGAGTACCTACTGTTGGAACAGTTTTTAAAACTAAGTGAGATAATGCACACAGGCATTTAGTACAGTGTTGTAGGAACATAGTAGTACTCTAGTATAGTAAGTCCTAGTTAAAAAACTTGTAATCATGATCATCATTTTTCCTATTTGAACATTACCTCAGTTTACAATACACTTTTATGTTCTTTAGCTTATCTAAGCAATGCTATGATCTTGGGAGGGAGGTGGCATTTAGTTCCATTTTATAGAGAAGGAACTTGAAATTATTGAAGACTGCACAGTTCCTAGGTGATCTGAATCCTAATCCAGTGTCCCTTCTTCTACACACTGTCCTCTCTAGGCCACTCCTCAGTCTTCCCAATGAAAAAGGCATTCCCAAACTGTGAGTTTTCAGGTTAACTCAGTTGGCATGGCATTGCTGTTAGGGACCAGGAAGGGCAGGTTTTGGTAAAGGGTATAAAGTTCCAGCGAGGATAAAGCTTTAGTGTTCCATCACAGGGCATGGTAAATGTATTACTCCACAGGAAGTAAATGTATTCAGCATTTCAAAATTTCAAAAGAAAAAATAGACTTGAAAAATCTTCTCATTAAGAAAATGATAAGTACTTGAGGTGGTGAATGTTAATTAGTTTTATTGCATTAGTTTAGTTTAACATTTTTTTCTCGCAGTGTTCAAATCCAAAGTCTGTGCGCGCTAGGGAAGCTCTCCAGCCCCGATCTCCAACACTAGCTCTCTGAGTTAATCTTTCAACAGTGCTCTTAACTGCTTAAGAGCCATCTCTCCAGCCCCAAATTAAGTCTTATGAGCTCAGACAAAGTTTGGAGTATTCCAAAGGGCATTGGAACATCTCACAAGTATCCATAAAACTAATTAGATTTTTAAAATGTTATCTATATGGAAAACACTGTCAAGAAACAGTGATAATATTTAATCAAAGATAGCATATTTGCATACATATGTTGTTATTGTGTTCTAAAAGTTGAATGAAGTGCCAAAAAAATCTGAAATATTATCAGTGAACATTTCAGTTATCACAAATAAGATGCTACATGTGACGGAAACTAGCAAATGCAGGTTTATAGTAACTTGGAGATTACACCACTGGTGTGGATGAGACTTTCCAGACCTGCACTGAAGAAACTGAAGTGTGTGAAAGTGGTAAGAGTAAGAACCAAGCAGAACAGAATTAATTGTCTAGGACTCAGTGGATGGATAAAGAAGTACAGGTTTTTACAGTCTTAAAACACATCTTGAAACACTATCTTCAAACTTTTCTGTTTTCTGGATTTTTGTTTTTGTGCGTGCATATGTGTGTGTTGTGTATATGTGGGCCAGAAGGCAAGGCTGGCTCCTGTCCTACTCTAATTCCCTGTTGCTGTCATGAAGACCATGACCAAAAGTAACTTGGGGAGGAATGGGTTTACTCCACCTGATAGCTTACAGTCTGTAATGAAGGCAAGCCAGGGCAGGAATTCAAAGGCAGGAACTGAAGCAGAAGCTAGGGAGGACTGTTGCTTGCTCCCCTTCTCTATTTAGACGGCTTTCCTTCACAACCCAGGACCACCTGTCCAGAGCGGATACTATCCTCATTGTCTGCTCCCCCATCAACCATTAATTAAGAAAATTCTCCACCTGCTTGTCTAGAGACCAATCTGATGGAGACAGTTCCTCACCTGATGTTCCCCTTTCCTAAATGACTCCAGATGTGTCGAGTTGACAAAGCCAGCACAGTGCCTCAGGAACTATCTACCTCGTCTTCTGAGACAGGCCCTCTCACTGGCCTGGAGTTTGCCCAGTAGGCTAGGCTGGCACAGGAAGCCCAGGGATCCATGTGTTCTTGCTCACTAAGTGACTAAGCTCCTACAGGGTACAACAAACAAAGGGGAGTCACCCATGTTCCATGATCCATAATCAAACTAAACCTTTAAGGAAACAAACAGATCACTAAATAGATGCTTTCCCTGAATCCCAGTCTGAGTCAGGATAAGGGATGTGCTCTCTGCTTTAACCCCGACAAAAAAGTAACATAGTCAAGCTTTTCCTCACTCTCTCTCCTGATTATCCTGTTTCCTCATTCCCAATTTATGGAATGCACAGTCCTGTTACTGCTCAGTGGATGCTCACATTCTATTTTGTAGAGTGGAGGCTACTCTGATTTATTAATCACAAACAAATCTATTTAAATTTATAAGGAAATTTGTTGTAATTTTGTCTTTTGAGAAAGCAGGCGTTGGGTAGTGATAATGCCCACCTTTAATCACAGCCCCTGGGAGGCAGAGACAGGTGGATCTGTGAGTTCAAGGGCACCTTGTTTACAGAGAGAGAGAGAGAGAAAGAGAGAGCGAGCAAGTTGGACACAGGTGCTGGAGTTTGCTTGCAATTTCCCAGTCTCTTCCTAGAACCTTCTTCTAGTCACTGTAAAAATAGAAACAAACCTACTATTTGTAGGTAGAATTCCTCCAAGTAATGTGATTAAGAGCTGACAATAGAAGAAGACCAGAGAAGGCAAGAGATGTGGGATAAAGTAACAAGAAAGGATAGAAGGAAAGGGGAGGAGATACCAAATGTAAACTAGGAACTGAAAGGCGAGAGCGGGAAAGGAAGAAAGAGCAAAAGCATAGGAAGTGGCAGAGGAAAGGAAGGGAGAGCGAAACTGAAAACCTTACACCAAGCAGCATGAGCTACAGAGTTTTCTGGCAAAGACCTGCATCTGGGCCACTACAGATCCAGACGGGAACTAGGCTCAGTGCCATTACTCACCTTTTAGGACTCATTCACAGGGCAAATGGGATAGTGAAGTCTGCAGCACTGACTCAAGCTCTGGAAGGAAATATTTCCTTTTTCCTAGTGACTTTAACTAACAAAATGCAAACAGAACCCACTCTAAAACCATTTTGACAACGGGCTTTACTGGGGAAGGTCTGATGCCTGCTGCTACTTTGGTTATCCCACAGTGCTCAGTTCAGAAGTATAATAGCCGGCAGACATTCAGCAAATACTTGGACAGCTGGGAAATCTTAATATGACGTAATGTTTTCATTGTGGGGGGAGACAAGGGTGCAGAAGAGCATTTAATAGATCCTCTGGTGAGAAATCAGCCTCTGCTTTGTGGAGAAAGGGCTCAAGACACAATAAGACTCCTATAGTTAAGTCTCATATTATTTGTTATTAAAGAGGCAAGGACTTAAGATGTGCTTTTTAACAGTCTTTAGTTTGGCTGTAATTTAAGATGACTTTTACAAATTAGATCCTAATCCTTGCAGACACAGATGGCTATTACAGAGCAGCTTTGTAAAAACACTAGTCATTCAGCTTGAAAGAACATTCAGAGAGGGATGAAGTGCCATTAACTCTCAGATCATCTATGACTCTAGGCGGCCTAGAGTCCTGGGCTTTCTGGGTTTAGGATTGGAATCTGGGTGGGCCTAGGGCATCTGTTCTGAATTGGAATAGCCTTTGTCACTCACTGAGGAACGAGAGACTTAGGAGAGTCTGAGGCTATCTATATTTGACAACAGTTAGTGAAGTTCACAGATGAGGCACGGTGGTAAGAACTTTAGCCGTGAAGGATGTGGATGTGATATGACTGTCTCTAGTCATTATCAAACAACAAGGCAAGTGCTATCGAGGAAAGAATGCACAAGCTGCAATGGTACATAGCTTGCAAGGAAAGGGAGGGCTTCACAGAGATTGGTGTTTGAGCTCGGCATTAAAACGTGAGTTCAAATAGGAGAGAAACAGTGAGGAGACGTTAAGAGTATATAAAGCACAGCAGCACAAGAGTGCCCGTGCCTTTACTGAATAGTGAGCAATCTCCTACCTCCTGCTGATGGAAATAAGGTTGGAACTAAAGTAAGGGACTAGACTGTTAAGAATTTTTAACTTCTCCAAGGGGCCTACAGTATACTAGGGTAGTTTACTTTAATGTAGAGTTCAGTTTACTTTATTGTAGTGTTGAAAAGGACCATTTAGTTAGTATCTAGCTGGGCTTATACCTCTAAAAATGTAGCTACCTTTTCTGTTAGCATTCATAGTACATTGCTAGTATATATTTCTCTTAATTCAATCACAACTGCTAAAAGTATGCACCTCTCTATATTTCCATAAAATCCAGTAGCTTTACTTTGTCTACAGTTTCAATATTTTCAGGTTGTTTTGATATTATTTTTCATAATCCAAAAATCTGTTATTAATTTATATTGTTAAATAATATGGTATATAGGAAAGTAATAAATACATAGTTTTTGTCAGTTCCCTCCATGGAGACAATAGACAACATCTTCTGTTCACAACCACTTAATCATCAGTGAATCTAATTAACTACTTTGCCCCAGAATAAAATAATATTATTAAGTATCTTGCTATAATACAGACATACTATGACTAGAGATGACCATCTTCAAGGCTGGTAAGACTATCAAATGAAAGAGCAATCTTTGCTTAACATAATGCATTCTTAGTGAACCTGTACTTGTGTTGATCCTATTCTAATAATTAATCTGTTAAGCACAATTCATAGTCATACCCTGATATATATAAATGAGACCTTAGGATAGCCTGTTAGGATAAGTATAGACCTAAAAAGCAAAAGAAGAAAGATCAAGCATCTATTTTTTTTTTTTAAATAGAGGTCTCTAGATACATCTGCTGGCCTAGGAAACCCACTCTCTACAGGCTGAGGAGGGAAGTGTACAGAACCAAGAAAGACTTTGGGTATTTTACAGTAGCCTTTATCATTTGGCTTTTCATGGCCTCCTTCTGGCCCCCATGAGCTGAAGGCACTCTTTGAGATAGGAAGGGAACTTACATCTCTCCTAGGAAAGGTGCTCAGTAACTTGAATTCATCCCATGGAAATCCTTTCGAAGCCACGAAATCAAAGACAATCTGGAGCTTACTGTTGGCCAGGAAACGCCGCTCCAGGAACTCGCCACTGGGAGTTCGGATTCGCAACTTGCTAACAGGCTCAGCATTTTCTTCCTTTGGCTCTGGAGGCAGGGCTTGTTCTAAGGAGAGTCGGATGGCCTAAGTAGATTAAAAATTGAGTGTTAAAACAAGGCATAGATAGAATTATGGAGAGTGGGTGAGGGAGAAAGTAGAAAAAATAAAACTGAAAACTAATTATGATATGTGAGTGCTTAAATCAATTTATTAAAACATTTCAACTTTTTAAAAACAAGACTTATATATTTATTTTGCATGTATATGTGGGTGCCTGAGTACCATTGTATGTATGTGGATACCAAACAACAACTTGCAGGAACTGTTCCTCTCCCTTCAGTATGTAGGTTCTGAGGGATTGAGCTCAGGTTATAAAGTTTGGTGGCATGTGCCTTCACCTGCTGAGCCATCTGGCCTGCCCTTATTTAAATTGTTTTTAAGTGTATACTTCAGTGGCATTAAGTACATTCACAATCTTATGTAGCTAGTACTATTTCCAAGAACTTCTTCACCCTAGATAATCTCTATTAATTTTATACATGTCTTTAGAAAAGCATGCATTTTATTTTTTTTTACAATATGTGAACAGGTGTTATATTAAGCTTTATATTTTTGTTCAGCAGTGTATGTAAAAACTGCTTATATATTTTATTAAAGTAGCATACATAAGTAAAACTGCCTAAGCATTGTGTATAACTTGGTAAATTTTCAGAGCATTGATATAGGTATAAAACTTGCACTGATCAAGTATCTTAGAACTATGTCCTTTTCCCACATGATCCCGGTCTTCAAAGACTGTCACTATCCTGACTTCCAAGACCTAATTTTAAAAACCATTATTCTGAGCAAATGAGATGACTCAATAGGGAAAGGCACTTGCTGCCCAAGTTTGGTGACCTGAGTTCGATCCCTGGAACCTATAGGGTGGAAGGAAAGCACTGACTTCTGTGTGTTGTCCTTTGACTTCCACATGTGCCATCTAACAAAATAAATACATTAAAAAGGCTTTAACATCATTAGGAATACAGGCTTCCTATTATGACAGACAGAGAAGGAAATATAAGTAACAGCCTTTCTGACTACACGTATAAGAAAAATCATCAGGGCGAAGGGTATATACATAGCTTAGTGGTCAAGCACCTGCCTACTATACACACTGCCTGAGTTTGATTCCCAAAGTTACATTTTCCTTACAAAGTCCTTATATAAAACACAGTTGTATTTAAAAAATGCTTAGTGCTGTTACCTAGCCAGCACTTAGCTGGTGACAAGTGTCTCAGGTTGAATCTAACATTGTGAACAATTGAGGACAGTTGCTACTTCTGATGTTACAATTATTCCTTTTACATCAAATCAGAACTTAATTCAGTGTTTCCTGCTTTTCCTGCTTTCTCTTTACCCACCTGCCAGCTTGCTTTCTGTTTGACATTTCCCTGTGCAACAACAGATGCTACATTACTGTCTGAAGTCAGGGATTATACTAGAAGAATAGACAACAGTAGCCCATTAGTTTAGTCATTGAGCAGACTGTATCTGCTCTTCAATGTAAGCAGTCTCCATGACTTTTCTGCACAATGAAAACAAACCTCTGATAACCCACACTAGTGGACCAATGTGGAAAACAATGAAGAAATAATAGGTAAGTCCACTACGGCCCTGCTTCCGAATAACCAACAGTTTCATTGGCAAAAAGAACAAAAATACAGCAGTAGCCCAGTCTCAAATATACTAAATCCAAAGGACTTGTGTAAGCAAACACTGTTTTAAAACAATGACATAAAGGACACCTAAACTCAAACAGTCATTGTAAACAGCACTGTTGAACTTCATTTAGTTTGCTCAATAAATATAGGGTTTTCTTTATTTGCATTATTTTAGGTTTGTGATAAAATAAAGCTGGTTTAAGAAATATGAATTATTCTTAAGAACAGTTAAAAAATCTTTTTACTTAAAGCATTTATATCTGAACAATGAGAAATGGAGACATTTTATAAAGTGAAATTAGGCACTGAAAACAGATACTCATAAAAAACACAATTTCATGGGTAGTGGTGCACACAGTTGATCCCAGCACTTGGGAGGCAGAGACAGGCAAATCTCTGTGAGTTTGAGGCCAGTCTGGTCTACAGAGTAAGCTTCAGGACAGCCAGTGCTAGACAGAGAAACCCTGTCTCTAAAGACCAAAAATATTTAAAAAAAAAAGGGAAACAAAATATATTCTTTCACCAAACCTTTATAACCATACTCAAAGACTGGCTTAATACATCTGCATACACACATGTATGAAAATATGTATACATTATATTCTAGCCTTTTATTAGTAAGTATGTAGCAAATAATAATTTGCAATGTTAAACAGTCTAAAGCTAACATTAATTCCATGAATTCTTGCTGAGTATTTTCCTATGTTAGGCACTGTTTTAGATGACAGAAAAAGAACAAAGGAAAAAAAAGCACAAAAAAAATTCTGTTTACATGGAGCTTCACCTTTCAGTAGGGTGAAGACAAACACCAAGGCAAGAAACCATACACAGGAAAACATGTGACTATTAATTACACAGAGAGGGGGAATGCTGGAACAATGGAGGAAGGCCACAGTTTACAATACTGTAAGCCACAATAAGAAAAAGCCTAACAGGAGTGGAAGCCACATCAGCATTTGGGTCACAAAGTATTACAGGCAGGAGGCATAGTGAACATCAAGGCTCTGGGACTGGTACGCTAAAGAACAGCACAACCAACAGCAATGTGACTGGAGCAGAATGTGGAAGGGTAGAGGGGAAACAAAGGGTACATTTAGAATATATTCAGCTTGAGAAAGCCATTTAGTGATTTTTTTCTCCTACGTTACTATATTTTACAGATGATAAGCCTGCCATGTATATGCATGTGGGCATATGTGTGATACTGGGTACTTAGCCCAGGGCTTTGTATTTGTGAGGGAAACACCTTACCGTTTATCCATATCCCCAATGCACAGAATTTTAATTCTAATAAAGTCTTAGTTAGTCTTCTGTACACAGAAGCTTCTGTCCCACCCGGTCCCACAGCCGTTCAGTCCCAAAGGAACACACAGAGGCTTATATTAATTATAAACTGTTTGGCCTATTAGCTCAGGCTTATTATTAATTAGCTCTTACAACTTAAATTAACCCATAATTCTTATCTATGTTTAGTCACATGGTTTGTTACTTTTTATCAGTGAGGCATTCTCATCTTGCTCCCTCTGCAATTGGCTGGTGACTGCCTTTCCCCTTCTCAAAATTCTCCTAGTCTGGTCACCCTGCCTATACTTCCTGTCTGGCTACTGGCCAATCAGCGTTTTATTAAACCAATACAAGTGACATGTTTTTATACAGTGTACAATAGCCCATGACAGTTTTCTTAAAATAAAAAAAGGTTATATTTTACATCTGTGTTTAAGTATGAGAATATGAGTGTAGTTGCCCACAGAGGCCAGAAGGGCATAGGACCCTCTGTAAGCCAGACTTACAGGTACTTGAGACCTGTCTACCATGGGACCTGGGAACTGAGCCCAGGTCCTCTGAACAACAGACTGTACTCTTAACCACTGAGTCATCTCTCCAGCCCTGAGACTTGTTATTTTATGGATCATGACTTTGGTGTCAGAGCTAAAGAATCTTTGCCTAACCTAAGGTCATGAAGACCTTTTCTCCTGTGTTTTATAAAGTCTTGAATTCTGATAGCGTGCCCTCCAATTTTGTTCTTTTTTTCATCAGTTTTGACCATTCCAGTTCTATTTCTTCTTCATATATACTTCAGGAAGTTTGTCAGTTTCTAGGCAAAATTTTACAGAGAAACAACTGAGATCAATGTAAGATGTTAGTTCTTATTTAGAGGTGTGAAGTTAAGAAGCGCAACACAACGATTATTTTTTAAAGGATTCATTAAGACTGTGGAAGGTAAAAATAGAAGCATGGACTCAAGTTAGGTGGTCTTTGGGTAAGTTTGGTAGTAGCAGTCAATGGAGAAACATTTGAATTTGGGAAGTATTTTTAAAGTAGGTCAAAACATATAATTATTAATATGAATGTGAAAGACAGAAGTCAAGCAAGATACCAAGGTTTGTGCTCAAAATACTGAAAGATTTTCCATTTACTAAGCAAGGCCGGAAAGTACAGAAGGCAGGTTTGGGTGGGAAGAGTGAGATCAGTTTCAAGATTTCAGACAGACGAATTCTGTGATATTTATTAGCAATGCAAGTGGAGATGATGGGGTGGCAATAAAAATCTCAAGTGAACTTGTCAAGGCTTCTAATATAATTTCTGTTTTCTTGCCTTTAACATTATTTAATGTTTTCTACTACAGGAGACATCAAAGCTTTAAAGAAAACAATTTTGGGTAGTCGGGAAAAAGTATAACTTTGAAAAAAACTAATAAAACTCAGTAATTTTGTCAATTCTTTTTCATCATTAATTCTTCAAAATGTGGCCCTTTTAAGCATAGCTCCAAAAGTGAACTGTTCTCTAAGTTTGTCTATGTAGTGTTCTTTAGTAAAATGTGCCTTTTTCCATTTATTCACAATGAAAGCCTTCCCTTGGCCTGCCATCCAATCATTAACTCAATCAAAGTGTTACTCTGCTTCATATAAAGATGGATACTCTGGCCTGCCCCTCAGTGAAGTCTTTCTTGTGCCTTTTTACCTTTAGGACCCATCTCCTGCCTCCACACATTTTCAGTCCTCTTGTATAATATACACTATCTTTTCTTCTAGTTATTTATATCTGTTCAATTTCTTGCACTAAATAATAAGCTCCTTGAGGGCTGGACTATATTTTACAAATATAACACAGTAAGTTATATAAGTAATCATAGCAAGAGATTTATAATTATAAATGACTTAAAATAATACTGATAAGCTGGGCAGTGCTGGCACACACCTTCAATCCCAGCACTCGTAGGCAGAGGCAGGTGGATCTTTATGAGTTCGAGGCCAGTGTGGTCTACAAAGCTAGTTCCAGGACAGTCAGGGCTACACATAGAAACCCTGTCTTGAAAACAAAAAAACCAAAAAAAAATTTGATAAACATCTGCTCAACAGATAAAAACTTCAGTTGTATCTTTTCTCTACTTGCCAAAAACTTAATGGCAAGGAAAGATTTCCTGGATGACAATAGTTTATACATTCGACAGGCACTGTAAGACTCACCCCTAAAACTGGACCACTAGAAATATGTGAAATATAGTACACTTTGGCTTTACAACATGAATTACATGAAGACATCTGTCAGGCGATGTCACAATGACTTGCTATCATTGCTCTGGTGGACCACATGTTCGCCACACAGATTCCTCTTAGAGGACTAGAGGAATCACCACTCTAAGGCTCTGGGGTAGGAAAATCTACGGTATCCTTAGAGATACTAGTTATATTACCTCATGTTAAACCTCATGTTAAAGTGGGACTTTGAAACGATCATATCTTTCTTTGTTTTAGCTCAAGAGAAATATAGAAGGCACTGGCTCCCTTTGAGCAAATGTACAGACTCTGATTACATGTACTGGGTCCCCTCTTGAGTTTCTTGTCAACCTGCCCATATCACCTTTTGCTTATCTTCTTCCAGTTGTCCATAATTTTACATCTATCACACTTTTTAAAATTCTTTGAATTACAAGTATTTATACATATCACTTAAAATTGATTTTAGACTGGGAGGGGTGGAGAGAGGAGAACCTGTAGTTGGGATGTATTGTATGAGAGAATAATATTTTTTTTAAAAAAGGGTACATATAAATTAGTAAAATGGAAAGGTTTCTGTTGTAATATTTGTGGATTTTTCCTTCAGAATACCCATTACTTTTTATTTTTATTATGGTCAAGGGCTGGATCAATATATCTTTATATATTTCACTAATTTCATTCTAACAGTTGCTTAGAGAAAAATGAGATCAACTACTCGGGAATTTCCTTGTGAATAAGGCGATTTGACTGTTCATGTTTGTAAAGGGTCTTGAAATACCTGAGACAATAGAAATAACAAAACTACTCTTGCTTCTCAATGTAATAATATGGACTGTGATTTCTGCTTAGAAGGCTGCCAGTGTTACTATGGAAAGTCAGGTGACCTAACTTCTGATCAAGACTGTATGTTCAACCAGTTTGGTGACAACAGGCAAGCCATAACCTTTCTGGGTCTCAGAGACTTCACCAACAGCAGCTAGTGCTAGCACTGTGGTTTGTGGCATACTAGCATGCTGCAATTGGTTAACAGACATTCCATGAAAACAAACAACAGAAAATGAGGGTAAGGCTGGAATAGAGTCTTTACAAAAGACCAACCTCTGTAACAGATGATGAGGGAAGTTTGAGAACACAGCATTGCCAAAACTTGTATTTTGTGGGAAAACATCAATGGGAAAAATGAAAGGAATGACCAATGCAATGTAACCTGTACCCCTTCCCTGATTTCTATCCTTTTACATGTTAATGACTGGAATACATATACAGGCAGAGAATTATTTCTAATCTGAAATACTTGGGGCCAGAAATGCTTTAGATTTCAGAAGTTTCTGGTTTGGAGATATTTACAGATATGTGGGGTCTTCTATAGACCTTATAAATATTAAAAAAGAAAATTTTAGTTCAGGGTAAATTATGCAAATTATTAGAAGAAAGTATAATATATACTATCATGCTATCAATACAGAACATGTAGTGAATTTTTATGTACTTGAATTTTTTAAAAAATAAATTTTATTTTATATGAGTGTTATGCCTCCATATGTATCACATGGGTGCCCAGTGTCTGCAGAAGTCAGAAGAGGGCAATGGATTCCCTAAGACTAGAGATAAAGATCGTTATGAGCCACTATGTGAACACTTGGAATTGAACCTAGGCCCTCTGGTAGGGCAGCCTCTTAACCACTAAGTTAACTCCAGCTCATACACTCATACACTCTTGACATGTGATCAAGCTAGTACGGTTGACAATATCCTAAAAGAAAAGGGAGGGCATGGTGGCTCATACCTGTAATCTCAGTACTTCAAAGGCAAAGGCAGGTAGATCTCTGAGTTCAAGATCAGTTTAGTCTATACTGCAAGTTCGAGCCAGAGCTATGTAATATGATCTTAACTAAAAAACAAAACAAACCTAAATATGGGGTGAGGGAGGGGACAGAAAGTACATGTGTGAAAGAGGGTGTAAGAGAGCAGGAATCTCAAGTTTTAAACTGTATTTAAAATTTTTTAAAACTATTTATTTTTTACATTAATTGTGTGTGTGTGTGTGTGTGTGTGTGTGTGAGTGACATATGTGGCAGTCACAGGACAACTTGTGGGAGTCAGTTCTCTACTTCCACCATGTAGGGTGCAAGGACCAAACTCAAGTAGTCAGGCTTGGGGGCAGGTACTCTTCCTTGATGAGTCATCTCAGCATTAGCATTCCTTGAACTAGTTCAAAAGGACAGTGGAGAATTCTCTGTATCTAAAGTCTAGCAAATTTCTAATATATGTCTACTACAGACACATACAACAACACATGGCTTAGACTAGAATGGAGTATGTGGGAGGGCATGAGTCCCATATTCACAAGGATCTAGATGAGATGAGAATCTCAGCTGTTTCTAGTTCTACACATGACCCACTGAGCTTCATTTTTTTTTTAACTTGTGAAGAGAAATCTCTAACCTTCTGCCTTGCTCTCATGATAATTGAATAAGCACAGGACAGACGCAGCACAATGAGAATCAGGGTTTGTGTAAGTAGCAGATACTCAGGAAGTATCAGAATGTGGATGATAATGAATTTTACACATCATTCAAGACCTGGCTCAAATACTACCTCTTCATATATTTTCTGATTATTAAAGCTATGAAAGACTTTTTTCTGTTAGTTATTCCCAAAATATTTTGCTTTTATTCATCCTATGCCACTTACTACATTCTTTTCCAT
Organism: Bramus lutescens; assembly: GCA_001685075.1. Classification (NCBI taxonomy): domain Eukaryota; kingdom Metazoa; phylum Chordata; class Mammalia; order Rodentia; family Cricetidae; genus Bramus; species Bramus lutescens. The sequence continues at coordinate 93,680 of LOEQ01000318.1, read as the reverse complement.
GTTGATTTCCTCTTATTTGCAGACATGTGATATAGCCCTAAGATTTAATTTGTTGTAGGTAGAAAACATTTTATTATCATTTGTTTCCCTTGCTGTGTTCTATAAATTCTTGTTGTTATTTTTTAATTTGGGGGCAGAGTACTAGCTTGAAAAAAAAAGAAAAAAGAAAACAAACAAGAAAAAGATAAGTAAGTAAAAATAGGCAGGCTATCTGCTGGCCACTATCAGTGTAGACATGTCCAGAGTAAAACAGGGGTGAAATACATGAACAAAAAAAGTCTGGTACCTTTTTACCAAGAATGATAAGTAACACAATTTCTCAGTTAGACCTCTAGGCTTTTCAGAACTTGTCAGATAACTTCTTCTTTTTAATAAGTGAATCACGTTATTGACCTCATGCCTAGAAAAGCATTCTAATTCCCCTGCAGTCAATCACTTGATGCTGTTCCTTATTCCTACTGTTCTTAGACAGGCATCTATCATAACGTTTACTATTCTAGCAACATAATTCTACATTCTAAAGATGGTGAAGCAGAGCAGCCCAGATCCCACATGTGCATCACTATCTACTAAGATTGTGAAATACACAGTATGAAAAGCGCAGTGAGTGAGCATAGACGTTCTCTATATTGATACAGACATAAACTCAAAAGGAAAATATCAGCTGAACACATCTAGGGGCCCAATGCAAGAAATTATAGAAGTAGCACTGTAATTGTTTAATAGGTAAAGTCTGGGGAAAGGAAAACAGTTGTTACATTCTCAGGGTAAGAAACTCTAAGAATGATAGGATGTGCCTATTTAAGCCAACAAATAGGGACAGAAAACAAAGATAAAAGAAAACCATGAATCTAACTGTAACTGATCAAGTTTTTTCTAAGAGTTTCATATACTAGAACAGAATTATTCTTTTAAAGACAGGCTAGGTTTCTCAAACAAAAACTGGCCCAGAAAAAGCACAAATGTGTTTTAAAAAATACTAATAGCCTCACTATCAAATACAACAGAATTTTCTTCTGAAATCATGTCCTACCTCTCGTTCCTCTTCTTGCTCTTTGCGAATCTGCTCCAAACGAAACTGTTCTGCCATCTCTCTCTCATGAGCTTCTCTCTGTCGATATTTGGACAAGGACAAATATTAATAAACACTTAAATAAAAATAATAAAACAAAGGAATCAAGCTCGTATAGGATTGTGATAAATGTTTAATAGTATTGAATTCCAGTATAAGGATTTTTTTATTGTATTACATGTATTATTGGGTGGGTTCTATTCTGGGGGAAAAAAGGGGAAAAAGTTATATCTAAAGAGCTTATTCAACATAATATACCCGGGAAGTATGGTAATGGCAATATTTTTTTCTAGACTAAAAATGGAAATGGAAAACTACAGAAAGAAGTTTTCTGATATGCTGGATTCTTGGTCAAACAACATAGTTGGCTCTGTGTAAGGAGGTATTTAAGAGCCTTCAGAGGCTAGGCATATATAGCCGAGTTGGCAGCATGCTTGCCTAGTATATATGAAGTTCTGGTTTGAACCCAGGCACCACAAAGCATGAACTGAGCATGGTGGCACATGTGTGGATCCACGTACTCTGGAGGTGGCAGCAGAAGGATCAGAAGTTTAGGGTTGTTCTTCATTATATAGCAAGTTAAAGGTCAGTCAAAAAGACAGTCTGTCTCTAAAACCAAACGAAACCAAACCAAATCAAACCACCACCCACCCCACCCCCAAACATTTCTCTTGTCCCTAAATTTTGATCCTTTCTGCTCACACTCTGGCACCAATCTCAAGTTTTAGTCACAACAGTGTGTCATTACACCCCCATAGGCTCTGGACAAGAGCTTGCCCTTCTCCCTCCCCTCTGTAGTTCACCAGATCACTTTCCCAGCATGTTCCCATTTGCTGGCTCTTCAAAAAAGCTGGAAAGATTTTTTTTTCCTCACTGAACCTCCAGTTCTTGAATACTCATAAATTCAGTGCTTCTCATGCCTTGTGGGGACTTGCCTAAGGGGAAATAAGTCCATGGTCTTGACTGAAGCCATTTTACCAAGTTATCAGTCTTTGTCTGAGGACACAAACAAGGCTTCTTCGTAGGCAATACAGCAGCATGTGGCTCACAAAGCACAGACCAAGTCATTGCTTCCAAACCTAACAGCACAGTAGTCACTCACAGAACTCAACCGAACATCTGGGCAAGTGAGTGATGCAGCAGGAAGGGTGCCTGCCACCACATCTGGCACCTTGAGTTAGAGTCCTGGAACCTGCATGGTGGAAGGAGAAAACTGACTCCCTTCAAGGCATCCTCTGACCTCCACAGACACAACACAGTCGGTCACCCAAACACGGTAGTAAGTAAATGTAAAAAGCCCTGTTGGGTTCTACCATACACTAATTATAAAACAGATACTAGGCTCATTTTGTTATCATTTTTATTATTCTGACACAACTTACTTCGTCAAAATAAATGAGAATTATGGGTAGAATTATTTTCTGTTAACGAACCTAGCTTTTCCTAAATAAAATGTAACATTTTTTAGGGCGTCAAGTGATTGGAGGGGGGGGCATTCAGACAACCAAAGACTATTTAGGACTCAGTCCTACATTTTAGTAGACAGTGGACCAAACCTACCTTTGCCCTATCAGCTTCCAGGGAAAGTCGATAGGCCTCATCTTGCTCTCTCTTCACGTTCTCTCTGGCTTCACGTTCATCCTTAAATGAAAGGTTCAGGTAAAGTTTCATCTTTTTTTTTTAAAAAAAGAGAAAAAAGAAAAGCATCTTGTTTTATTTCTAAATGAACTCATTACAATTAAATAAGGAGCTTTTAAAGTATACAGATTAAGCAAACAGGCAAGATGAGCAACCTAATACATAGCAAAATATGAGAATATCTGAACCCTAGCCCAGTTTATAAACTAACCATGTGACCACTTATAAGCCACTTAACATCTCTAGACATCTTCCATCTCCTCTACAGTAAATTGAAATACTATTTGTCTGATATGGCTATTGTGAGAATTAAATGCAGTAGCATATTAACTGTAGTAAAGCATGGAATGCTTAATTTATTTTCATAATTATGACTTCCTCTACCCCTTTCTCTTGATTTGGAGATTTTTGCACTGGGACTAAGAGCTGGGAGGAAATTTTTAAAAAGGCTGAAAGCAAAATACTCTTTTTAACCTCATTTCACACATGCCTAAAATTTCAGTTATTAAGACAAAATTTTTCTTTTGATTATTAAGTAGCTTCTTACTATTTCATTCTTAAAGCATGTAGCTAACAAAAGTTATCTGTGTCAAAATTATTTTACTTTTTTTGCATGTGACAAAATTAATGTAGAATATTAAGTGAGATCACAAAATCTCAGAAAGAAACCACATGTTCTCTGTCATATGTAGAACCTAGCCAATAATGTACATACACATAGTACAGTAAAACATGGAAAAATGGAAACAGAAAGGCTAAACATAAGAGGCTGGCTGGCCAATGAGCTTAGAGACTCCTCCTTCACTCTCCCAGCACTGGAGTTACACACTATACTGATGAGCCTGGCTTTCTATGAGTGCTGGGGATCTGAACTTAGGGGTCCTCATGGTTGTGTGGCATTTGCCTGACAGAACCATTTCCAGGTCCTCTTTTAGAATACCTTTAGTTTCTAAAGTGAGTATACACCATCCACCTACATTAACTCTTGATTTTTTAGATGAAATTGAAAATTATTTCACTAATGAATTTTTTATTTGCACAATCCATCAGAATAAAATATAGGTATTTTATTATTATTATTATTAAAATTATTATTTTTTGAGATGGCTTCAGTGTATAGCCTGCTTTTGCCTGGGATTAGAGATGTGCACTATCAGGTTTGGCTAAGTACTTCAATTTAATAAATAACTGCACCCAGGAGTGTAAGTCTCTCTTTCAGTCACTCTTGCATTAAGTTGAAACTATATAGCCACAAATATTTGCCCATTTCTGATTTGTTACAGAAATCTCAAAAGGCTTACTACTTTCTTTCCCTTTCTAATTCACTATATGTTTACTCGAGACAGAGTTTATCTCCAGCATCCTTTTAGGTGCTCTCTCTAGTGTCTAGGCCTTCTAATTCCAATATTTAGATAATTATAAAGCAAAAATAGATGCAGGAATAAGTAAATAAAAACCATAAATAAAAATGGGCCTTAAAACCCACTAGAGCCATATTTAGCAGTATACTCTTAACTACACTTTCCTTTATATTTTCACTAACTCCAGCTGAGGCTCTTTTACCCCATTCTACTAAAATGTTTTATGGTTATTTGACCCACCCATCAAAGAATATTCTTATTTCTGTCTACATGTTCCTTCAATGAACTGACTACTCTGTAAACACCTCTCCTTAACCCAGACACAAATTTTTGCAGAATGGGACTGAGATATTTCATCTACAGCTTCTCATCATAACTGAGGAGGGCAATGGGTGGGCCAGCACACTTGTGCACACGTCCTGGTGCTGCTGATGGCACGCTACATGAATGGGTAAATGTTTTCCTTTTCAGACATCAATTAAAGCATTGAACTCTTATGGATCCTGTGTGCCTGTGGATAAATATATTTTTAAAATGATCTATCTCTAGAATGAAATCAACAAGTTATAAAAGAATAATCATGCCCCTTTCTATATCTATGGAAATATGTGCTATGAAAATATTTAGGATGCTTAAAATTTTAAATTGACCTTATTTTTTCTGACCTCACCTCTTTGAAATTAGCTCCGATTTCAGAATATCCCGTTTTTCCTTTAAAGCATTAAGTTGCAATTATATATCACAGTTATTTATTTAATATATTACCCTTCTCATAATACTAAGCACCACAAAGTAGAGAGCTTGTCTATATTATATGCTGATATATTTTACATGCTGCTGATATTTTCTGAAAGGTGTTTAGTAAGTATAGACTAAAATAAATCTATGAAACAGCTTGTGTGTGTATGTGTGTGCACATGTACACTTTGTGTGTGTGGGGTGCGTGTGTGTGCACATGTAGAGGCCAAAAGTTGATGGGAAGTGTCTTTCATTATTGTGCTAAACCTTAGTGTTTTGTTCCTCTTTATTTACTCTTCTCTCATACAGTGCATCCTGTCTTCAGGTCCCCTCCCCCACCCTTTCCAACTCCCTCTGCTCCTGTTTCCCTTCAGAAAAGAGTAGGCCTCCCAGGGATAGCAACCAAATATGACATAACAAGATGCAACAAGACTAGGCACAAACCCTCATATTAAAACTGGATAAAGAAACCCAGTAGGAGGAAAAGAGTTCCAAGAACAGGCAAAAGAGTCAGAAACACCCCTACTCCCACTGTTAGGAGTCCCAGAAAAACCTCAAGCTAAACAACTATAACATATCGGCAGAGGACCTAGGGCAGACCCATACAGGGTCTGTGACTTGCAGCTTCAGTCTCTGTGAGTCCCCAAGAGCCCTGCTTAGTTGATTCTGTGGGCCATGTTGCCTGGTGTCCTCGATTAATTTTGAAGAGAGAGTATGTCAAAATCTGGGTTCACTGATTTGGCTAGGCTCGCTGGCCAGAAGCCCTTAGGAACTACCTGCTTCTTCTCATAGTCCTGGGGTTATAGGTATGCACTGCTAGGACTGGCTTTTTTATGTGGGTGCTGGAAATCTATCTAACTTGAAATCCATGTGCACAGCAAATATTTATCTACAGAGTTATATCTCCACTCCACTCCTCCCCCCTTTCCTCCCCTCCCCCCCCACTTTCTTTTACATGTTCTCACTATGTAGCTCTGGCTAGCCTGGATATAAACCAGGCTAGCTAACCTCAAACTCATAGGGATATGCCTGGATATGCCTGCTTCTGCTTTCTAAATGCTGGTATTAAGGGCATGAGCCACCATGCTTGGATTTTTAATATTTTGTTTTTATTTTGGTATTGGCTTCATGCAGCCCAGGCTGGCCTTGAACAACTGATTTTATTGCCCCCACCATTTGAATGCTAAGATTATAGGCATGTGCCACCAGGCTTGGATTTTTTTTCATTTATTTATTTTAATGTTGGGGATTAGACCTAGGGCTTTGCACATGCTAAGCACGGGATCTACCACTGAGCTACATTCGCAGCTCCAAGTATACACTGGATAAACAATCATCTTTTTAGGCACAAAGCATCAATTGTTTGCAGTGAAAATAGGAAAAAGGGTATAGCTCTTCCACAGAGCAACCCGGCCTGGTCAATGTAGTCAACTGGTTGGGCAGGACTGACTTGTTATGATACTATGTACATTCTACAAAGGGACATGCTGGATCAGCTGGAAGCCATTTAAGTACAAGCACAATACACATACTCTAAGCAAACAGTTCTGCTCTAAAACAGACTTGGAAATACAAAAGACCATTAAAACATATCTGTTGTAGAGGACTTCCTAAACCAACTAGTCACCATCCTGTCTGCTCTGTTTTTCTCTTTTCTTTTTGTCAGAAATATTCATTAAGTATCAATTTTACATTTGCTATGACAATAGCACTGGGGATATAAAGAAGGCCAGATAATTCACATGTGATATCATCATCATTTTGTTAAAGAGTGTACTGATCACGGTTAGGTTACTCTCCTCCTTAAATGTTGCTTTCTGTTCCATCAGCTCTATTGCTCAAAATCCCACTTGTTTTTCATATACTTTTATAAACACAGGAGGACCAATATGGGCAAAGGAGCCACTTTAGAGATGGGGAATGAGGACAGATAAAGTGTTATGGGCCTCTCTAACAAAGCTACTGGCAGAGCTTAGATGGGAGCCCAGGACTCCTGAACGTGTCACAGTCGTTTCCTTGCTTATACCCCTTCTTGACTATCATGGCAGAGCAACTGCTTGAAGGCATGTGGCTTGGAATGAAATTTCACAAACTTATTATGGTCTTCCACGTGTTTATGATTATTTGTATATGGCTATATTTGTTCTTATCTTTTCTCTAGATTTTATACCTACTTCTCCAACTATTATATTCAAAGTTATCTCCAATTTGGGGGGTTAGAGGTAATAGGTACCCCCGACACACACATATTATACTATATTGTTACAATTAAAAAATATCCCAGGGGTTGGAGTTAAACTTAATCTACAAATCTAGTTTTATAACCTGAAGCACTCTTGGCACTACTCCTGTGGCCTACAAATATGTCCTTGTAGAGTGAAATCTAGGCTAGCCTGGGTTACAGAGTGAGACCTTGCCTCAAAAATATGAAAAAAGACAACAGACAGACATATATGAAAGACTTATAAAAACTAAAAATACTTCTATGCATCAAAGGGATGCTATTAAGAGAAAGGACAATTTACAAATGTAATTAATATTTACAAATCATAAGAAAAAAGAGCAAAAGACTCAAATAGACATTTTTAAGTAAGACCATAAATGTTCATTAAGCATGTATTCATAGCAGTACTCACAATAACCAGGAAGTGGAAATAACCAAGGAATCCACCAACAGAAAGGTGAACATACAAATGTGGTATACACACATGAACACACAAATGGAGTATTATTCAGCTATAAAAAGATAAGATACTACAATATAGATAAAACTTAAGGACACTATGATAGAGAGGATAACTACCATGTTTCTGTTTACATAAGTACTTAGAACAGGAAACCTCATACAGAGAATACAGGTCAGAGACTTCTGTAGGGAAACAGTGCTATTAGCTTATTAGACTGGCCAGAAATGCTAGTTCAGTGGTGAATCAAGAGATCTGAACAGGCACCTTGCCCTCTTCCTGAGATTACCAGAAAAGCCAGCGTTTCACTGTAAGAAGTCAGCTGTATTCCTGGACAGTCTCCATCTGCAGCAGATAAGTTTCTTTAATGAGGACTGATAAACTGCACTTATTTGTGGGTACAAGGATAAGTGTTTAGGATGCAGTTAGGAAAGTAGCAGATTAGAAGGTTTTCCTCTAAGATCCATGAGCGCACTAGCCAGGAGAAGTTGGGTAGGTTTCCAGTACCAGACATATTTTCTCTATTTTTTGAGTAGTCTTTAAGTACAATTAGAGAGCTGTTAGTTAACTACTAAGGGATGTGTGCCACTATTACACTGGGGTATCTGGTCATGCTGATCACTGTGATGGCTCACAGGCATCACAGCTGGGTGGCACTATTGATTGCTTCCCTTCCTTGGCAGCTGGTATAGCACCTTCTGGTACTACGAAAGCTAGTCCTCAGAGAGAAGCTTTCAGGTCACGTCCAGCTCACATCCTCCCAGTCCTTTTTCTGAAGTGTACACTATCTTTAGCAAGAGTCTTACCTTCAACCTCTGGGAGGCAACCAATGGCAACATCAACAATCTATACTGTTTTGGAGGTTTCTTTGATTCCTCCCAAAACATAACTGATCAAAAAAAAAACAAATAACAACTGATGGTAGGGTACCCATACCCCCAACAATACACAACTGCTGCACCTATAGCTCAAGGAACGAACATAGAGGAAGAGAGGGTGGAAAGACATAAGAGCACAGCACCAGGAAATCTGCTGTGAAATTTTGTCTCTTTACAATGACAGGGAAGCTATACCATGATACTCCAACACCTAAACAGGACCTGAACAATGACAACACCAAATAGACATGCCATTGTGGGCGGGGTATTCGCACAGGGCCCTATCCCTAGTCAAAGAACTAATGACTGCTAAGAGATGGAGAAGTAGTCCTCCTCAGGGAGGAGCCCTTTAATTGGTTATCTAGAACAAAGTGGTCAGCCCTGAAGTCACGTACATAAGAAGCAACACTAAATGGACTCAGCAGGCTGTATTTATATATCTGTACACTTAACTATATATGTAATAATAACACTTAGGGCTGGAGAGATGGTTCAGCAGTTAATAGTATTGACCGCTTTTCCAAATGACCTAGGTTTAATTCCCAGTACCCACCTGGCCGCTCACAATTACCTGTAACTTCACTTCTAGGGAATCCTACACCTCCACACAGACAGACATGCAGGCAAAACACCAATGCACATAAAAAAAAGTAAAAAAATTTCAAAAGTAACAAGAAAAAGATACCAAGAATATGAGAGGGAGCACAAGGTGGTAAATGGAAGGGGTGGTTAAAAAGGAGAAATGATGTAATTATATTCTAACTTAAATATAATTAAAAAATATATTTATATCTATCATCCATCCATCCATCCATCCATCCATCCANACCCACCTACCTACCTACCTACCTACCTACCTATCTATAAGTCAACAGTAGGTTGATATCTATAGCTACTCTTTACTAGGCTTAGGACATTCTGCTCTAAATTTTATCATACTCAAAGTGTTCTCAGCATCAGAAATAGAATAGCTGTTATCTGTATCCACTGGGAAGATCTTAATATGAACCACATTGGTTAAATTTTGATTGTTTAAAAGCTACCATTTTAACGATAACTTCTTTATCTATATTGCCTAGTCCCCCACTTGAATTCATTCACCATCCTTCCTATGTCAAAGGCAAATATGCCTGTCTTTCACCTTAATAAACTTCTTCAGAGATCTGGCATTGGAGACATTGATTATAATGTATGACAAAAAAGAAATAAAAATTATCCATACTGGAAAGGAAGAAGTAGAACCCCCTTTATTCAAAAGAAAACTAATAAGATGTGGAAAATTTATGATTTCTATCAAAATCAATAAGTGAGTTAGCAGGATGTAAGACAGGAAACAGCAACTGCATCTGTTTAAAGTTGTGTTACTTTACCTGCCTAAAACATCTGATTGGTCTAATAAAGAGATGAACAGCCAATAGTTAGGCAGGAGAGAAAGGATAGGTGGGGCTGGAAGGCAGACAGAATAAATAGGAATAGAAATCCTGGAAAAAGATGAGCAAGGAGCTAGAAAAGGAGGAGAGGACACCAGGGGCAGCCACCCAGCTACACAGCCAGCTATGGAGTAAGAAGGAAAGATATATAGAATAAAAAAGGTAAGAAGCACAGAGGCAAAACGTAGAAAAGGGATATTTAATTTCGAAAATCCTGCTAGAAACAAGCCAAATGAAGGCTGGGCATTCATAAGTAAGAATAAGTCTTCATGTATTTATTTGAGAGCTGGGTGGCAGGGCCCCAAAGAGAAAAAAGAAACAAAGAAAGAAAGAAGAAAGGAAGGATAGCAATAAAAACATAAAATACATGAAATACTTTAAAAAACACAGAAATGATCTATACACCAAGGTTAATAAGATACTAAAGAGCTAAGCAAATGGAAAGAAATCACTTTCATGGATTAGGGATAAAAATAACTGTTTTAGTGACAATTCTCTCTAAAAGATCAATGGATTCAACATAATTACAAGCAAAATACTCAAAGAAACTGGCAAGATCATGAACAGGAACAAGAATAAAAACTTTGAGAAGGACAGCCAGAGGACTCCTGTGACTACCTCCAGTTTAGTCATGATGCTAGATCAAGGATATGACATCAGGATGAAGACAGAACAAAGGAAAAGACAGAGTTCAGAAACAGACCTATGTTCTATAAGTAAATTATTTTCCACACAGGCACTATGGATATTGCATGGAAAAGGGTGATGCTTCAAAAATAGTGCTGGAACTATGAAATATCCATATATCAAGAATTTCATTGCATATGCCTATCTACAAAACAATCAAACAGATCATAGACCTCAATGTAAGATCTGTATCAATACTACCACAGGAACACAGGAAAGCACAGGGACCATGTGTTAGGAGACAATTAGATTTGATTCAAAAGCACAGATACATGAAAGAAAAAAATGTTTAAGTTGAATTTAAATAGAAAAATTAAAAACTTTTGTTCTCTTAAAGACAACCAAAACTTACTATAAAAGAGAATGAAAGGCAAGCTACAGACAGGGAGAAAACTCTTTACATGTCATGTCAAATAAAGTACTTTGTACCTTAGATATGTAAAGGACGCTCAAAATAAAATAAGTAATGAAAAGACCCAACTTTAAAAATGGGAAAGATTTTCAAACCTTTCACCAATTAAAGGCATATGTAAAACAAATGAGCCACATGAAAAGACTCTCCATCTCATTAGTAAACAGGAAATGCAAGCTAAAATCAGGAGGCAGCACTACACAGTCATTTGTATGTCTAAAATGGAAAACATTATACTGAGTGCTAACAAATGGAGGTATTGACATTCCTGTATCCTGTTGGTGGGAATCCAAAACGGTCTACCTGCTCTGCAAAACATCTGGTAGTTTCTGAAAATGTTCATCACACATATACCATATGACTCAAGGTTGCCAGCCCTAAGTACTTCTCCAAGACAAATGAGAGGTGTCCATACATAAACATGCACACAAACTTTCATAGAAGTTTTGTGATAGTTCCCAAATAAGAACCCCTAAATTCTATCATTTAATGTTACAGAGTAAAAATATAAAGCCCAAGAGAACCATAAATAAATAAAGCTGGGTGACTAAAGGAAAGGTTCTCACACAACTGAGTGATAGTAATTATCACAAAAGAAAACCCTGACAGAACCACAGCCTTGCTCAGAGTCTACTTCAGCCTTAAACACAAAATACTGCAAGCCTGGTGAGTGGATCTATCCATAACCTTAAAGTACTTGGAGGCAGAGGCAGGAGGGTGGTGCATTCAACGTCATCCGGGTTATATAGTGAATGACTCTATTTAAAAAGTAAAACAAAAATCAAATAATAAGCCTTGTAAAGATATCCAACCAGTTTGACATAGGAATATTATAATTTGTTATTAATCTTTGTGGCCAAAAATTATTGTTTCATTTGTGACTTTTGCCTTTAAAACTTACTCCGAGCCTTGGCCTATCAGCATGCACTCACAGTTCCCTGTGCATTCCCATTCTCACTGTGACGCCATTCTATTCCCCCAATAAACTGTTAGTCTTAGAGACCCCCTCACCAACTAACATTAATAAAATAAATCAAGCCATGGAAAATGGGAACATTATTAAAAGCAGCATCAGGGGCTTTTGTCAAAGCATTTCTTGCTCAGAACAGTTACTGGAACCTCTCATGACACCACATGACAATTTTTCTTACAATTGCAGAGAGTAGGTACACATAGCCTTTTATCAGAATATTTACATAATTTTAAGCCAATCATGACTGGGTACTTGTGTTTACAGACTCCATTGATTTAGGAACTTGAAGAAGTTGACTTAGAACTCAGTGACTTTTACTGAAGAAAGTCAACACAAAAGACTAAGGCCCATGAAGAGAGCACTGAAATGCAGGATAAACGAGACCCATGGCCTGTTCCCAACTGAAACAAGAAGAGACTCTTGGAACATACAACATGCACATCAATTTGTAGTATGCCAACAAGTGGGTCCCACTCTAGCCTGAATAAGTCAGACCATGAACTTTAAAATGATGTCTAGGTGAATCCTACCTCACACAAACATCATTTAAGATCATGACCAGGGACTCTTACTGGTCTTACAGAAAGCGAGAATAATTCTGACAAAAACATGTGCTTTCAAATAGATTACATTAAAAGGTTTCCCAGTAACCATGTAAATTATTCTCAGATCATGTCTACTGAGGGCACACATTCTAAGAAAGAAAGGAAAGCAAGAGCTGTAGTCAAAAATGTATTTTCTTTCCAACAAGGCTCTGTTAACATAGTAAGTCTAGCTAAACGCTCTGGAGTGAGGGTAGGAGGGAAAGTTTATCTCTATGGTTTTCATTCTGTAAAATGTTCTCATTTCCTGTTTATATCTAATCAAATCTATAATTAACTATTTAATAAAGGAAATATGTGAAGTATTAATGAATAGCCTTTCTATATTTTTATCTAGGACTTTTAATCCTTTCAAGTTTTATATTTCAAAGTTTACAAAGCACTTCCACACGTATTCTCAACAATGAGGCTGGCCAAAAAGAGACCTATTAGAGATGAAGCAATTGAGATTTAGAAAAGGAAGTGATTTTTCCAGGGTCCCACAGCTGGTTAGAATGCTAGCACCTAAGAGGTCTTTCTGCTTTACTTCTCCTGAATCCGTTTTCTTTTTCTAAAACGATGTAAATATATTCCTTAAGTTAGCATAAAGGACAGTTGGAGAATTATTTTTCTGGGTAGAAGAATCTGTTTCCATTTGCTTCACAAATTAACAGGAATACCAAGTATGGACTTTGTTCATTTGATTACTAATGGACTCCCTCCCCATAGAGATAATGTAGGGATGTTTAGCTCCAGCTTTATAATTTCTCTCATCTAGTAATACTGATTACATCTTTCATCAGACTATAAACAAACTGAAGAGACTGTCTTTTTTCATCTGTGTCTTCAGTCATACACAGTGTCTGATAACTGGTAGATTCTAAAACTAACCAAGGAACAACAAATGAACACTTAGCTACACAGTTTGTCTGTCTGTCT
>LOEQ01000318.1:35479-54154 GCA_001685075.1 Bramus lutescens | reverse complement strand
TGAATACAATTTGTGTGTTGTTATTTTGGGGTATAAGCTAGCCATGCTGGAGCCGGGTGGGACGAAATGTAGGCCTGCTCGCCTCCTCACTACACTTCATACCTGAGTCCTTAAAGGTCAGAGACAAAAAAGGGCACCAGTAATTGCAGTTTAGGGGAAATTTATACCCTATGTATCAGTTCCCAAACTTGGACTCAGGAGCCTTTGTACTCTTATTCAAATTCTCAAAATAATGTTAGTTTATGTGTGTTATAGCTATTCTGTTGCTGTAATAAACCAAGACCAAAAGTAACCGTGAGTTTATTTTGACTTACGGTTTCAGAGGCATGGAGTCCATTATGCCAAGAAAGCTTGGCATGGCAGCAGAGGTGAAAAGGCGTGGCCCAGAGACAAAGCAGGCTGATAACATCACACAAGATATTAAAAGCAAATGAGAGTGGACTCAAAGTCTGCCTCCAGTGACACACTTACTCCATCAAGGCCACACCCCTTTAGGGCTCTACAGCCTCCTCAAATAGTACCAAATGGACACCAACTTCCAACACCTGAACCTGTGAGAGGCAGTTTTCACTCAAACTACCATAGCCACTGACATTTACTTTATTCGAAACTTTAAAAAAGGGGATAAGCAAAATGGTCCAGTTGGTAAGGTGCTAGTGCCGTGTCAGATAATCTGAGTTCAGCCCATAAAAACTATATCGTGAAGAACAAATAAATGTAATACAAAACTTAAGAAAGAAAAATATTTAAAACAAAGTTAACAGTGCCCATTATAAACTAAAATAAATGTTATATATGTATTTTCTTATAAAAACATATTCTATAAGAAAAGGCTAGTGAGAAGAGTGGCATGGTTGTACACGTTCTGTACTATCTGGCACAACAGAAAATAAGTACAGCATTATATCTATTTCTACATTACACTAGTGAAAATATGCTGTTTTGGTTGAAATTTATGAAGAATATGTGACTTTCTGCAGATATGTAGTCAGAAAATGAAGAAATCCTTTAACAGGCATTTGCAGTTACAATTCTTTGCTATTATACTCAATTGACAAGAGAAGTTTCTTCAAATTAGAGGCATGTAGAACTTGAAAGTATCAAAAGATACACTTTTGTACTTTGTTACACTACAATTTGTTTCAGTTTCCCCCTCAGAACTCCACTGCCTTCCTATATTATTCATGCTGACCTTAAACTCTTGATCTCTCAGCCTCTGCCACTACAATAGCTGAGATTCTAGGTGTACCCTACAGTACCCAGCTTTATTATCTCTGAAATGATCTTTGTTTTCCATGTATAATTTTATTCCATTATGAATCCATGCCTTTGGAAAACATTACTTCATTAATTTATGCATTTCTTCTGAATATTGATGCATTATATATTATAATTCATATATATTATATGAATGTTGATGTATTATATAATATAAAAAGTCACATTTGTTAACATCACTACTAATGTCACCAGAAAAGTATTTATACTGTCAGTCTTCCAGTAGATATAATTTTTTTTTGAAAACTCAAATTTTCCCATTGGAAACAAATATATCCAGTTCTTTTACTTGAAAATGACAGCCTCACTTTGTTTATTTAATAGAAAATGTTTAACAAATACCCAATCTACACAAGCATTTGTCTGTCAGGCAGTAAAAATGATTTCAGGGAAAGTGGGGAGAAGCAACTAGTTTAGCTCAATAAACCACACAAATGCTTCTCTTTGAGACAACTAGAGTATATTGGTTCATATCACCTAACAAAAGGGCTAAATTCTAAAAAAGAAATATTTTCTTCTTCAAGGATATTGCTAAGGAGTCTTTCCTTTTCTACTTGTAAGTACATGGCAAAGAAGGCCATGACTAACATATGATGATTCATGTCAGACCTGATTCACACTAAGACGTTAACAGCTTTAGAAATCTTTGCTTTTGAGTCACCAGTGTTAAGTGTTAACTTAGCAAAAAGGGCAAAACACAACTAATCTACAAAAAACACAAAGTAAAACAAAATCCCCGTCCATTATAATAATGATAGCAATTGTGGCCTTGCGGATTTCCTGAAACCTGGGCTTCTGGAGCCCATGGCCCACGGCTTGCAAAATACAAGCAATCACAATTTCTTTCCTCTGATGAAGAAAACAAGAAAGAAATGTCTTCACTTTCTACCCACCCCATTGGAATCAGCTCCCTCAGCAGGCCTTTTCAAAAGACTGCTCAGAAAACTGCACTCTGGAAACTAAATGCTCTGGTTAGAGAGAAAACAAAATACCTGAGCTTTTGTTTTGTTTAGGCTTTGAAGGCGCTGGAATGCACAAATCCCCCTCCCCTATCAGAATTAAATGAGGCAGAAATGAAGTACCCCAAGTACCCCAGACTCAAACTATAGCTTGGAGCACTTGAACAACCTTTTTCCTGGCAGCACCAGGAAAAACAAACAAACAAACAAAAAAACAGCAGAGAGGATGGACTGTTTTTATTTAAGATTCCCCATGAACACAACAGTTTTTTTTTAATTTAGCTTTTGTATTAGCAAGAACAACAAAACCATTCTTTCACCTTTTTTTTTTTTAAGAAACAATGTAAAGTATGGTTACATTTACAGTAAAATGTAAACTATGGTTAAATTTTATAGGAATTCCACTGCTTTTTGCCTCAGGGTTGCGTCTTAGGATGAAGTCACACAAATAAGGAGGGACAACTGACACGTGAAAAATTCAATTTGCAATGTATAGTCACTGGATTTTCTAGATAATTAAAGATAAGCAATTCTTTCAATATTGCAGCTATAAATCAACAGATATAAATGTCACATTTGACAAATGATTATAGCCTAATTGCTAGTTTTAGAGAATTAAGCATTTCTGAACATTAACTTGACTATTCTATGTCCAAAGAGCTATGCAATTTTATTGATGTATTTCTGATAGATTTTTAAACACAGCATATTTGATTTTTTTTTCATAGTACCTGAAGATGCTCTTTAGGATATTTTATATTTTAAAATGCAAGACATTTATCAATAGTAAGAAATACAGTCAGCTTTGATCACACAGATAAAACTTTACTCCCACTGTGACATGTACTTTACCTTGTATCACATTTAACACTTCATTAGATGACCGCTTTCCCATGATAATCAAGAAAAGTGGAAACTGATCTGTTTTTTGAGTCCGAATGGTCTGTGCAATAACACTGCCAAAGTGTCTATTGCACATCGTCAGAAATCTGAAACAAAACAAAACCAAATAAGTTTCAAACAAATCAGTACATCTGAGATGCCATTAATAATCATGTAAAGATTAAGTAGCTTGACTTACATCAGCACGGCAAATTTTACTATGTTGAGTTTTGACTAAATCTTTAATGGTATAGAAAAGAAGGAAGCAAACCCTAATTGTTGTCAGGAATGACAGCATGGGGTTCTTAAGTTTCAAATATTTTAAGATATACTACCTAAATCCTGAGAAAACAAAAAAAAATTTCCAGGAAAGAATTTCTTAATTAGAATAAATAATAAAGTGTGGTAAACAGGTAAACCAACTAGCATCATTTAAAACTAGAGTTATCAACATTTTCCTAAGTCCTTAGGATCAAGTGCTAGGTGGGAGCATGTGTCTCCTCTAGAAGTAGTAGGTCTTCTAGTTTGTACTTAGTAGGGAACAAAAACAACAATTCTAAGCTTTTGGCCAAAAAAGCTCAGAGATATTAGCATACTGAAGTCTAGCATTAGTATTCTTAACACGATCTGGAATAAATGAAAAAACTGATAAAGCTTTTCTCTTCTATTAGAGGACTGTTTGAAATTAGCATTTCTTTCAAGAGAAAAGGGTAGCTTATGATATGTTTTCAGATCTGATGGTAAAAAGTAAATGTCATAATAATAATGAATTATGAAAGACCAAATGCAAATATAGAATGCTTTAATAAGATCCAATTTAATAAAGTCTGTAAAAATAATGGACTTTTAATAACACAGGTCACAAAAGGCAAAACAGTGGAAATTCTGGAGA
This sequence comes from Bramus lutescens, assembly GCA_001685075.1. NCBI lineage: Eukaryota > Metazoa > Chordata > Mammalia > Rodentia > Cricetidae > Bramus > Bramus lutescens. The sequence goes on along the minus strand of LOEQ01000318.1, from coordinate 50,143 downwards.
CTAGCCACTGGTACTAGCTTATTAATTCTTAATTATGTTCATGAAAGGCAACTTAAATCGTGTGTTTTCTTATGCCTTATGATAATATTTTAGGTAACAACTCCTCTGAAATGTATGTTCTAGCTGATGAGCAAAGTCCTGTCGTCACATGCATTAGAAGGTAAATCTATTTGAAAAGACAAACGGTATTAAAATGTCATGTGCTCAGATTCATTTGATAACCAATTCAAAACAGAATCAAACCTCTTAATTTTTAAAGCCAATACATTTTCTGTCAATAGAAATTCATTTCAGAAATTTAGGCTGGATCTTTTGTAAAACCTGTGCTGTGACTACAGAAAGTAGATCTTGTTAAGGGCAACTAGAACTGTCAGCCAGAGTGTCAAGACAAGTTAGCACCACTGCAGTAAGTTCATTGGGAGGCAGGTTCATATATACGTTTAGTGCAGCAATAACCAGACCTCATGGCAATTTGAAATGACAAGGCCTTAAGAAATCCATTGTCGGCCAAGAAATATCAGTGCCCCCATGAAAATTCAAATCTTCACATTCCACAACTATTACGGGATAAAAGGTTCTCAAGCAGACTCAGCTTCCATACCAAATTTCACACTCATAAAGGCCAATCTCATCAACAGGGATGTGTAGATTAGGAGACTAACAAGTTAGGGTCTCAGTTTTCTTTCTGTGTCTTACTAAAATATTTGAAGGCAGACTTGACCCTGAGCTGATCATTGGCAACCTCTAAAGTTAAAGATGTTAAAAAACAGTTGGAATGCTATTTCCTACCAAAGGGAGAAAATAATTCCTTGTTGCTTTCACACCAACGGATTGCGTGGCTATCACACAGTAGGTGCCATCACAGCACTAGCATCACTACTAAACAGGATGCTCTCTAGGCCCTTGAGAGGAAAGAGAAAAGAAAGAAGAAAAGGAGTAAGCTATTGAAGGGGCAGAAAGGAGGATACAGAAAGCGAGGAGACATGAAGGAGGTGAATGGTTGGAAGGGAGAGGGAAGGGAAATGGTAGGAAGGCAAGATCACATTAGCCAAATTCTTCTAAAACCAGAAAAATGAACGTGGAAAAACAAACTGTTTTAAGAAAAAAGGTATCTTATTTCTGTAATATTAAAAAATTATTTGTGGTATTTTGTTCCCTTTGAACAGAACACCTGGTGGGGAGGGCTTAAATTGTCCACACAGCTGCATCTTACTCTACATTCTTCAGTCAGATGTCATGGAAGAGTGAATAAATGGTTGCTACCACCATTAGATTCCAGTAATTTCCACCTCAAAGAGGGAAACAATAACTGTCTTCTTTCCTGTTATAACTGCTGAGGACACTTAAGGACCAATGACCTATCAACCACTGACTTATCTGAAGAAGGAATAAGAACTGTGAGGGTCGGAGAGGTGGCTCAGTGGGAAAGGGCACTTGCTATCGAAGCATGGGCACCTGAGTATAGATCTCCATCATCCATGATGAAAAAAGGAAAGTCAGGGTGGCCACACATCAGTGATCTCAGCACTAAGCAGGTGGAGACTAGAGGACTGACAGGGCTTCCTGTCCTCCAGACTAGAGCCAGGTTCAGTGAGAGACCCTGTCTTAATGGAATAAAGCAAGACACCAAGATCCACCACACACACACACACACACACACACACACACACACACACCCCTCCAAAATAAAGTAAGAAGATGCCAAATCAACTCACTGAAACCCAAACCTAAAATGACAAAATTGGAAAGACAGAAGGTGATAACATCTATGGGGGCAAAATAAAGAAATAAGGGCTAGAAGACGGGGACAGGCCGAGAAAATGACGAATGTTGCCATCAAGTGGACTTTATATCTACTAAGTCTACTAGAACTGCTAGAAAACTTAAGAGAGGGAAGATGAGTCAAGTTTGGAAAGAAAAATAAGCAGAATGGCAGATGATTAGCAATTACTAACTATTAAATTTCAGTATATAAGGTGTAGATCTTCTCTATCTTGTCAATGGAAATCAGGATTAATTTAATTCAGAGTGTGAATTACTTTAACTTCTTTCAATCAAAGTCATAACTACACAATTCACTGATATTATAAAACTGTACTCCATTACAGGGAACCTAGCTATTTAGTGGGGGAGAGATGAAAAATCTCCACTCTTCCTTAATTTTTTTGAGACAGGTTTTTATGCTGCCTAGGCTGCTCCTGATCCTTCCACGTCCACCTTGCAAGGGCTGGGATTTCAAGTGTGTGCCACCACACTTCGGTCAAGGAGATTAAAGTCTGTAAACTTACTTTTTACCTAGTATGTATGACAGGTACTATTTTTGATTAAAATAAAATGGAGGTTAAAAAACTGCCACTATCCTATTTAAGGTGACTATAATTCTTAAATGTGATTTCCATAAGTTTAAAGGTGACTCCAACATAAAGTAGAGGGAACCTATTTTTAACACACCAATCTTCTTACAAGGAGGAAATGGAGTAAGATATAGAAGACATTCAAACTTGTTCTTAGTATATGGTAGGCCCTCAAAACTGGTACTTATATTGTAAATGCTTAATGATATTTAACATAAAAATTGTGTGTGTGTGTGTGTGTGTGTGTGTGTGTGTCTGTCTGTCTGACTGACTGCCTGTCTGTGTATGCATGTGGAAGTAAGAGGAAACCTTGCCAGAGTCCATGCTCTTCCACCTCATGGGTCCTGGGAACAGAACTGAACTCAGGTCCTTAGGTTTGGTGGCAACTGCCTTTACCAAATGAGCCATCCGCTATTTAACATTTTCATCATTAATTTCATGATTAAAATGGTATGTTCATGCCAATATTTAAAAATCTTTTTGTACAACAAAATAAGTCAGTGAGTTGTTAACTAAACATAAGCAGTTAACGGTTTTACCATCATTTGGAAAATGAAAGAGCAGAGTTGGGCAGACAGCTCAGTCAGTACAATGCTTGTCATACATTATGAAATTCTGAGTTCAGTTGGTGGTGGCAGTGCTTGTAATCATAATCCAAGAAGATGGAGATATAGGAAGATGACCAGGGATCTCAGGCCAGCCAGCCAAGAATAAATAGCAAGTACACATCTCTAGGAAGAACCATGCTTCACAGAACAGGGTAGCTCCTGAGGAATATCTGATGCTAACCTCTGTCCTTTCCATTCAAGTGCCAAATTGGAGATATATATACACACTTAGAAGCCCCATGAACCACATCTTTAGTGAGAGGTTACTCAGCAGATAAAACTTGTGTCTAACCTACTGATGGTCTGCTCCAATATTCCCTAATATTTTGAATTAAGCCTTTATACACCAAGTTTCAGCTTCAGCTGCTCATCCATTTCTTTGAAGCCATTTTGGTTTAAGAAAGCTCTTCCCTTTAAAAAAGCTCCAAGGCAGTTTTCTACCAAGGATAAGCCATTTGGTTAACACATATGTACACGTTCAGGGTTTGTTCAGTATTCAGTGATAGACAAAAAGAACTCTGAGGCCAAACCCAACCTCACCAACACATAACTAACTCTTCTTTCTTTGCCTTTGCCTTTTCATAGGAAAATACAGGGAAACTCTTTTGGCTTGAGTGTGACTTGTCAAGCACACCAAAAACAGGCAAGCCAAAGAGTTATGCTTCTGATTACAACATTTTTCCTGTAACTCTGCCTCACATCCATTATCCAGCTCTTCTCTGGAGTTCCTCTTGAAAATGTTCTTCAATACTGCTGGAATAACCCCCCTGCCCTTTGAGGTGGCTTTGAGTTTTGTAGTCTTAAGTCTTAGGTCCACACTGAGATAGGTAAACAAGTACAAAGAAGAGCTGCAGAGACTATATACCCAGTGATCCTCAACTTTCAGTGTCCCAGGAATCACCCAGGGAGTTTCTTTAAAAAGGCAAGTTTCCCTAGAGAGTCTGACTTGGCAGAACTGGGATGAGGCATAGGAAGCAGCCTCTTTAATAGAAGTCTCATTCCAGATGATGTTCCCTTTTCAAGCATCTTTCAAGAAAGCAGAATGTTTTCCTTATTTAAGGCTTTTGGTTGTCTCTAAAGGCAGTTCTTAAAGATATCACCATGTAGCTTCACTGAACCATTTCACTGTTTCCTTAGGTAATCACCCGAAAAATATTAATTCCTACTAGCTTCCTTAGTATTGGAGAGCTCCAAACTGATGTAGCACACATAAGTAAATATCTCACAAGATTATGAGACATTTTCATAGACAGAAAAAAAAACAAGGAGTGGGAGGTTACAATAAAAAAATACTTAGGGAAGATCTCACTGAAAAGTAGACAGGTGATCAAAGGTTCAAAAGAGCTGAAAGATGAAGTCAAGAGCAGACAACAGCAAACACAGAGACATTTGAATCAAAGAGTCCATATATTTAAGGTAATGAGGACCTAGGTTATTGCCATTCAGTATAGTTTTCAGTTCTACTCAGTTACCTGACATTTTCACTATTTCCTTTTGCTTTACAGCTAAATAGAATTTCACTGTGTGTATGTATGACATTTTCACTATCCATTCATCCATTGAAGGACATGTAGATTGTTTCCATTTCTTAGCTATTATGAATACAGCATCAATGAAACAGCTGGATAAGCATCTATGCAGTAGGACACTGAGTCTGCCTGGCATATGCCAACAGGTGGAGAGCTAGGTCTTACAGCAGATCTACTTTTAGCTTTGTAAGAATTCTCCACATTGATTTGCATAGTGGCCACACTGGTTTGTAAAGCCACCAACAGCAAATCAGGATTCCTCTTTCCTGGAATCTCATCAGTATTTGTTGTCACTGGATTTTAGTCATTCTGACTGAGGTAAAAGGAAATCTTAAAATAGCTTATTTTATATTTCCTGATTGCTAAGGATGTTGATTCTAGCTCTGAATCTTTAGACTTGAGTAAATGACCTGAAGCAATCACAGAAGCCAGAAAAGTTCAAAAGGATGATGAAAGAATAGGGAGGGGAGGGAGGGAGGTACTGCGTGCGTGCATCCTCTACACGTGATGGGAGGAAGTACTGCAATAGAGAGTGAGAGGGAAGAAGGAAATAACACTACGAATGTTAGGAAACACCATATGGAAACATTATTTTATGAGCTAACTTAAAAGCACACATGCAAATAGTTTACATGGAGTTATGCCACACAGGGCGACAATGCTCCCCAAGAACCACAGACTTTCTAACAAAAACCCCAGCGTCAGGCATGGGAAAGCTCCCTTTGAGGTGTTAGAGGATTCCAATAAACTCCAAGCAAGACAGTCTACTACCATTCCCTTTTCTTGCCTGCAAACCTGAAGGAAAGACCCTACTCCAAAGGACAGCACACACTTCAGACTCAGCATGTGGAGTGATCAAGCGGAGCTAGAATGAAAGCTTCCTTGACGACTAATCCTCATGGTATTCAAAGGCTCTATGCAAGCTGCCAATGGAGAAGAGCAATCAGCAGTCCTAAAGTAGTCCATGCTTGTATAACCTATAAATTACAATGACAGGATTGGCAGGATATCCCCAATAATTACAACAGTGTCAGACTATTACCTTGGAGGCTACAAACAACTGCCTGATTGGATCTAAAGCCATTCCACAGGAGGGATTCCATGTCCAGTACTATAAACCTAGCCAGATACCTGCGGCTAACTATCATAGACAAGAACCCTCTAATGCCATTCCCTTAAGATGTAATTCTTAAATGCATTCTAAATACTTACCTTTATACTAATGGATAAGTACAGCTTTATACTCACACAAAATACAAAAAGAACATTCTTTGTGTAAATGACAAGAGACTTTTACAGGAATCTACAATTGGTTAAAATGCAGAGAACTAGGTGTCCAGTTCCAACAGGTACATCCATAATACAACCTTATACGTAAGGCTCAAGGATCATAGGGAAGAGGGTGTGGAAAGAGTGTAAGAGTCATACACCTGCTGCCAGATAGTGTCTTCTGGACATGTCAGGGATTCTGCCCTCGTGAAACCACAACAATATGGTTGCTGACACAAGACCTGAATAACAACACTAAACAACTCACCAATGTGGACAGGAACATACACAAGACCTTAGCCCAGGCAAAGAGCTAAAGGCAATCAGTGGCTGCAGAGAAAAGGAGAATCAGTCTTCTCCAGAGGTGAGTCACCTGACAGGCTATCCAGTCCCAAGTGCTCAGTCCTAAATACATGGACATAATAAAAGTAGGGTGTGTGTGTGTGTGTGTGTGTGTGTGTGTGCCAAAGAAAAGTAACTGCAGAAACAGAAGTCATAAACTTGAGAAAAAGTGGATAAGGGGATATGGGAAGAATTGGAGGGAGAAAGGAGGAATGAAAATTACATAAATATAGTACTTATGTATGAAATTTTGAAAAATTTAAAGTTCACAAGTAGAAAAGTGTGGGCAGAGCAAAACAAAACATAAAGACAAGATAGATAGCTGTAACTACATGGTAAAAACTATTTTAACAAAAGTCAAGATATAAATATGAAAAAAGGCCACTGAATTTCAAAGCTCATTACAAGGCTTAATATACAAAGAATTTTTATAAACTATTAAGTAAAAGATAAGTTAAAGACATACAATAACAGTGCTAAAATTAACTTATGAGTTAAATCCTATTTATTTTTAATTTCCCCTAGCACATAATCTAAACTATTAGATACAAACCCCAGCCATAGACCAGACTGTTGTTTGGAGACTTTGAATAGTGGAAGCCAAAATAGTATGTGAACTTGGAACAAAAATCATTCTCCTGTCATATATCCAGTAGGCCTTTCTATTTGCTGACTGGTGAAGTACAAAGCTCAGAGGAAATGTTATGGAGATTTAATGTCCATTGCTCTCTTGTATAGCCCTTGGAGCAGCCTTCTCTATTATTCCTTTCATCTAGGATTCTGTGATCTACATTTAAGAAAAATAAAGCTTATCTTTTACTACAGGTAAACAGTACTTCTTTCTGTCTTCCTTTCTTTCAGGGCACTGAGGGAAGGTGAAGACAGGGTTTCTCTGTGTAGCCCTGACTATCTTGGAACTCACTCTACATGTAGATCAGGCTGGCCTCGAACTCAGACATCTACTTGTCTCTGTCTCTTGAGTACTAGGACTAAAGCCATGCACTGTCATGCTTGGCTTAGATAAGCAGTGCTTATTGCAAATATCTGGGGAATAAAAGTGTTTTATTTCACAATACTTCTGTATTTGGTAATTTTTGCATAGACAACCAATTGAGTTGTCTAAGAATTCAAAATAGTTGAAAATCTAGAATTTTTTGGGTTGCAAACACTACAGGTTTTGGATTTCTAGATTAGGAATGTTCCAGCTAAAATGGTAAGAAAGAGCTGGTTACTGATGTAAAATTATTGTTTCCCTCCCCCCAAATTGCAAAATAATCCTCCATAGCTTAACAACTCCCCAGTTATTAAAGTGTCAGGTCTCAAAGCCTCTTTAACTAAGACTTGTTTTATAAATAACAAAGAGACTGAGAAGTGACTTTTTTTTTGGGGGGGGAACAATAGTAGAAAATAGCCATCTATTACTTAATGATAAACAAATGGATAGAATAACTAGGATAGTAAAGGTATGGTAAGGAAATAACTACAATCTGAAGATAAGTGTGTAAAGAGCTTGATTTAAAAAAATAATACCAGCAGACTGACTCTCAGTTCCCTGCGAAGTCTAGAACAGATGCTTACAGGAAAGGTGAGTGAATGCTGGTAGGCTGCCAAGACCATGAGCACACTAAGCTGGACAATCTGTGGACTTCTGAAGGACAAACAAGGAGATGCTTTAAGGGATCGTTTAGGATAAGATTCAGAAACACAGGCGAAGCTGAGTAAGTTCATCTGTCACTGGGGAGAGTGGTCTCAAACACTTAACTACTTGCCTTTGTCTTTGGAACATTTTCATGTGTCTCAGACAAAAATCAAATACATATGTATGATCAAATGCATTAAGCACTATATATCAGACATTTAAAATGATTTATTTTGGGGTGTACATGGTATGGAGTCAGTTTTCTCCTTCCACTGCTTGTGTCCTACAACAGGCATGCCGCTTCCTGAGTCATCTCACTGGCCTATGGCATTTAAAAATTATTTAAAAATACATTTTAATTTAAAAGTTTCACATTGAGCATATGCCTCCTCATACCCTCATCTTTTCCTTCTTGACTTCAATTCTTGTTAACCTCCTTTGTTTTCCAGGTTCACTTCTACTACCATGTCATATGATACTACTCTATTTTTATAGAGGTATTTTAAACCTAGGAATCACAAATGAGACAAACCACGGCATTTGTCTTTCTGGAGTGGCTTACCTCACTTAATATGAATACCACTAGTTGCATTCAATTTCCTGCAAGAAACATAACTTTTTTTTAAGGCTGAAAAACTTTCATTATATATACAATGCCATATTTTCTTTATCCATTCCTTTGATGTTGGACACCTAGCTCTGCTAAGGCAAAAAGTGCTTCCATAGCCAGTGATGTGACAGTATCCCCATGATGAGCTGAATTGGAGTCTGCTGATAAAAAGCTAAGGAAAGTAGAAATGGGTCATATGGTGGGATCTATTCAGATTATGAAAAAATTCCATGCTGATGTTCATAGTGCCTAGGCTAGTTTATATTTCTAGCAACAATATGGTTTCACTTTTGTCCACCATGGTCAGCATTTGTTGTTTTCTTAATTACTGTCATTCTGACTTGAATAAGATGAAATCTCAATGTACTTTAATTTTTCTTTCTCTGATGGGTAGTAATGCTAAAAAATTTTTTCATATTATTTTCCTTCCTCCGTGTGTGTGTGGGGGGCATGCCATGCTGTATGGATTATTTACTGAATGCTTTTCTTCATGTTTTTCCAAACCTATGCCATACCAGTGTTCTTAGCTGCTCAATGTGTGAGATAATAAAGAGACTGTTTTAAGATGCTCAGCTTATGATAATCTGTAGAGGTCAGAGGACACACTTTGAAATCAGCTCTTTGCTTCCACCTTTACATGTGTTCGGGGGTCCAAACTCAGGTCACCAAACTTAAGTATCCTTTACCTGCTAAGTTATCCTACTGGCCCTCAAATATTCACTGCCCATTTCAATGGCATGTTTGGACAACTGTTTATTGCTCTATTTATTGACCGGGTTGTTTAGTGTCCTCTGTCCTCCGCTTAGTCTAGTTAACAATCCTGACAGAAGTGAAGCTGGCAGATTTTGTCTCCCATAGGTTGTCTCTTCACTAGACGTTTCCTTTTCCATATAGAAATTTTTACATTTCATGAAGTTCTCTGTGATCTGAGCCTTATTTCCTGAGCTACTTGAATCCCATTAAGAGTTCTTGTCCATGTCTGTAGCTTGAAATACTTTATTTCTGAGTTTCTGAGTTTTATGTCTTAGATTAAGGTCATTTTGATCCATTTGGAGTTGGGTGTTTGTGCAGGGTCAGAGATAGGAATCTCATTTCATTCTTTACATGTATTCAGTTATCTCTCACAATTTTTTGAAGAGGCAATCTTTTCTCTAGTAATTTTGGCTTCTTTGTCAAAATCAAGAGGCTGTTTGGATTAGTTAAATTATTATTATTACTATTTTTATTATTATTATATGTGTATGCTTACATGGTGGTGGTGGGTATGTGTGGTATCCACATGTGTGGGGTCAGAAGACAAGTTAGTAGGACTGATTCTCTTCTACTTTTATGTAGATTCTTAGAATTGAACGTATGATTCCAGGTTTGCTTACCCAATAGCCTTACCCACTGTGCCATCTCACAGGCCCAGTTGTGTGGGTTTGTATCTCAGCCTTCTATGCGAGTGCCATACCATTTTGGTTACTATTATGCCAAACTTTTTATTTATTTTTATCTATTATTTCTTTTAATTCTAATAACAACTCCGAGGACTGTGATTTAATCTCCATTTTACAATATGGAAACTGCATCATAATAAAGGTTTACATAAGTTGCTCAAGATTATCATAGTTACCTTGTAGTATAGTTAGAATTTGAATATTGGTTTGGATTAAATTCAAAATTCATCCATATTCTCAATTATCCTTCACTCTTAGAAAAAACCAACAAATTATACTGAGCCTCACAACAAGAAAAAAAGTGAAAAAATTCATAGACCACTGACTCCTATTAAGCTTATACTCTAGTGGGAGAGCTAGAGAGAATAACCATTAAAATGTCCGTAAGTAATGGCTTGAAATGGAAATGAGAGTGCAATCAAAGAGAATGCTGGACAGGAAGGCCTTTTCTAGACAGGTTTCTGAGGCCTTTCTGAACAGGGAACATTTAAGATGAGACAGCAAGTATAGAGAAACAGGATTATTTGTCTTTTTGATGGCTTCTGTCTTCTTTAAGAGACTGGGATGGGGAGTAGTGCTCAGTGTAATGTGTTTAGTTAATGAAGAATATGAATACATACCTGACCCAGGTCAAAGAAATCTTGGTGTGTAGACAATATAGCTAAAAGAAGACTACTTTAGGTCAGGTGTGCTGAGCACACCTTAGATCTCAGCACTCAGGAGGCAGAGGCAGGTGAACTCTGATTTGAACAAGACCAGCCAGTATACATAGTAAGCTTCACGGACAGCTGGGACTACCTAGTGAAACCTTGTATTAAATTAAAAAACAAAACACTAATTTAGTGCTGAGAATATGCCAAGGAAAGGAAAACAATTTACTCAGGATTCTCTAAATTGTGACTACAGACTGAGCCAAAGCAGATGAAAACAGTAGGTCTCTTTTTAAAAAGTAAACAATAAAAATTTATCATTTTTCCTGGCACTCTAATGCCAACAATTTCAGAAATATAGGCATGTGTTTGAGAAAAGGAAACAAAACTTGTTCCATAAATGAGTTACCTAAGCACATTCAAGAGCATTAGAACTTTTCCAAGGATAAGGGTACTATTTGGTAATTTAGGTTGTTAAAATTGTTATTCATTAATATTTGTCTATGCAGACTGACTACCAAATGTTGCACAAACCAACAGAGAAACCAATTTTCACATAATTTTATATGGTTGAATTAACATGATTCTTTTATAACTTTGGTTAACTTATTATCAGCATTTATGGAAGAAGTGACTTGTTACTGATTTAAATGATATAGAACCTTTGATTAGTAAAAATTCTTCAGAAACAACTATAAATAAGAGTTGACTAATAATAATGCCAGATATGGTGGCACATGCTTTTAATCTCAGCACTCGGGAGGCAGAGGCAGGCAGATCTCTGTGAGTTCCAGGTCTACCTGGTAATCTATATAGCAACTTCCTGGCCTATAAAGGCTACATAGTAAGACCCTGTCTGGGAGGGGCATGGTCCTACCTCTACTGAAATGTGTGGCTTTGTTGACTCCCCATGGATGATGCCTTACCCTTACTGAGTAGTGGATGGGGGTGGGTTGCAGGGGGTGGTAGAGAGCAGGTGGAGGGAAGGGAGGGGGAACTGTGGTTTGTATGTAAAATGAATAAATAATAATAAAACAGGCTTCATGGATGTAGCCTCTCTGACATTTCTAAGAGATGAAAATTTCATGTTCTTTGGCTCTTACAATCATTTGCAACCTCTTTTTTAAAGATCCTTGAACCTTAAGTGCAGGAATTATGTAGTAGACAGAGCAGCTTAGACCTGAGAACCAAAAAACTTGTTGTTTTTTGCATTTTGATTAGTCGTGATTACATCAGCAAGCATATTAACATGGAAGGGGGAAAGTTCATGGGGCCTCAACCATAGACAAAGAACTACAAGCAACTGGGGAATGTTGAGCAGCCCTCAATTGGTTATATAATATCAATGGTCAGCCCTGAGATCATATTCACATAGAGAACATAGGGAACACGAGCAAGCTGTATGTATGTATTCAGTGTATGTGTGTGTGTGCGCGCGTGCGTGTGTGCACATGTAACAATAATTAAAGAAAAAGAGATCCTGAATTAGAGAAAGAATAGTGGAAGGTGGGAAGGAAGGAGAAGACCATGTAAATATAATTTCAAGAATAAAAAAATCTATAAAAATAAATTTAACAACAGCAAAAACAACAAAAAGATTAACAATGACAGAGAAGTTATGAAAAGAATTTATACCTTTTCAACACAAAGAAAGAAAGCAAAGAACATGATGGAATAAATGTTTTTCAAATATTTAATTTTAAATATCTTTTAGAATCTGTTTCAGTTGGTGATTCATGTTTTTGAAATAAACACTGGGTCAACTGACAGAAATATTTTATGACTCTATATATCCTAAAATATAGGAAAGTGAGCCACTGGAGGTGAATACTTACATACAACTACATATAAGTACACTAGAAGTAGTCAGAGAATCAGAAAAAGATTTAGCCACAGATCACAAAGGTGCCAAGACTTGGTGTTACACTCAGACTTCATGTATCTTGAAAAGGTGAAGATGCTTTCAATTCTGTACATCTAAATCATTCAAAGCACACAGTACTTAAGAGAAAGCACACAGAACAGCTTAGTTGCATGACAAAAAAGGATTTGATACAAAATATAAATTTACAGTGATATGCCTTCATACTAGCATTTCAATAGTATTACTTCTGTACTTCTCCTTTCTAGCGAATCTCATATACACTGCCCACTGACAACTAGAAGTTAAATGCACACTCCCTGGATAATATTAATTAGATCAATATGGAGGAAAGATGGGCTTTCCTACCACAAATGCTTTTAAGTCCAATACAATCATGTACCATCAGGCACTTGTAACTGCAGGACTAGGAAGTAGTGTGGGAATTACTGAAACTGGAATTAGGAATGACTTATAAACTGGTAATTTTAAATTACTTCAAAGGATATTTTAAAAGACAATAATTTTTTTATAGAATAAAGAATGTATTACACACGGGTCAACCATCATCTGCATAGAGACTGGCTTACTCTAATAATAGCACAAGGCCATCACCTTTCACCCATTGCCCCTGTCCCTTCCTTTCAGTACTATTAGAAAAATACTCACAAGTGCACTCCTGGGCAATGTTGAGCAGTAATTATGACTTGCTGACAAAGAGATATGAACAATTACGGAGCCCATTTTGAAACCCTACACTAATAAAGTCATTAGATGCTGCCCTTGCCATGATCCTTCTAAAAGCTTCTGAAGTTACAAGAACACACGGCATTGTTTGCAGGGACAATTGCTGCTGGCAGAACGCAAACCTTGAGTTAAACCATGCTGCAAATTGATCTTGACATTCTGTTAAGACCGCCACTAAAAATCAAAAGCAGAGGAGAAAAGGAGAAAATGAGTGGGCAGGATGTAATCATGGAACAGGAGGGGTTCCTCCTCACCTTCTCTCCTCCCTCTTCACAAAACAAACCAGGGAGAAAATGATAAACTCTCCTGGTGTTTTGGAACCTTTATTTTAAAGCATTAATTAAGCCCCTGACCTGGGATGTTTAGGATGGCAATACACTTCCTTTAAAGGTACTGGAAGGAAAATGTTGCACAAAGGCAATAAAGCTGTTTAGGAAAAATTATATGGAAGTCCGGCATGCCGTCTCTCTGGAAGTCTTAGTACTCAGACCACAACACATTTATCTGTTTTATCAGACAACTCTGCAGAATCCTTATTTGCTCCTAGGGTACCAGCTGGAAATTAACACTCTTCTTGTCTTTCACGCAGTCCTTGCACCTGGGCCATATTTGTTGGATTAAATGGAAGTATAGAGTTAGAGTAACATCGTCAGTTAGGCTTCAGCCAGGCACGAACCACTGAGGAGTTTGGAATTAAGGATAAGCCACTGTGAACATGACTAATTGTAGAGATGGAAATACAGGTGAAGACAACCCACTGACCATGAGTGCTTTAAGTCAATTAACTCTTGCCAAGATTAAGTAATGTGGAAAACTATCACCTGAGTATTAAGGCTAACAATAACAAGTACCTGTCATCCTAACAGCGGAAGTTTTGCATGAACTTGAAATAACAAACCCAAGCGCAGAAGTTCAAAAGCTAATATCCCCAGGCAATGGAATCATGTGTGTGAACACTTGTATTAACTGTGCATACGAAATTTAATACAACGCTGTGTGTGTTACATGCAATCTGTATAACGTGGGCACTATCAGACATTCCTAGGTAACTTTTTGTAGTTTCTTTCAACACTCTTTAGAAAATACTGTACAATTCCTGATTTACCCCTTTGTGCAAAAACATTAGAAAAACTTACACAAGCAATTTTTCAATATTCATAGCAGACTATTTAATTGGTACTACACTAGTCAAGCTCAGTGTTTAATTTTAGTTTTGCTACAATGAGATTTTGTATACCACCATCTACTTGCATTTTGAGTACTGATAAAAACAAGAGATACCCATTAACAGACACAGATTCCTGGTTAATACTGTGCTTTGCGCATGCCACCGTTGTGATGTGATCTTCCTTAATGAGGCAACTTCAGTCTAGAACCTACTCAAAGCAGATATCCTTCATGTTACTGTCCCCATGTACCAAATAAGTATTCAAGCAGATTTAACAGAAGCAAGGAAAACTAATAATTACTGTGCTGGTGCTTTATAAAGCATTATTTATGGTAATTGGATAGTGCTTAAGTGAAATTCAGTAATTGGCCCCAGTACATATTACTAACATATATCAATATGTATGTATGTATGTATGTATGTATGTATGTATGTATGTATGTATGTA